>JAEIFU010000398.1:0-40000 GCA_018904235.1 Lordiphosa stackelbergi
CTCCCAAACTCGTTACTGATTAATATGATATGCTAACACACAATTTTGTCTAGTCTAATCCAAATCGGATGACTATAGCATATAGCTGCCATAGGAATTATCGGTCAAAAAAAAATAGTGGTAAGAAAAACTTTTTTGTTTTCAATGGTAGCGTCTTTGTACGTTTCAGTTATAAATAGTATCTGTCTCAACACAATTTTGGAGAGTTTGATCAAAATCGGATGAATATATCGTATAGCTGCCATAAAAAAAAACTGGCAGGAATATATCATGCACCAAGGGTATATAAAGTTCGGTCGAGCCGAAGTTAGCTTTCCTCTATTTTTGATAAATAAAATGAGTAAGGCTGGAATGACACTTTAAATTTTTACAGACAATTTTGTTGCAATTTTTTATTAATAGACAAAAGTTTCTGTTGAATATTATCTCAGCCTTTTTAAGAACATTGTGCTTCGAGTTTAAACATACTCCTACTCGCTTACACCAAAGATTTTTTCCCATAGACGAAAAATTGTGACTAAAATTGGCCTAAAAATTTTAAATTGTCATTCCGGCCTGAATATAACAAATATAAACTGTTGCGAGTTTTTGAGTTGGGAAAAGTTTTGTTGTTGTGTTTTTTATGAAATTAATCGTTTTATAAAATGCATCAGTGCTTTATTTTAGCATAGGCATCAATAATAAGTAACCATAAATGAGTTTGAATTTGGATTCAATACTTTTTTCAAAGAAATACTAGCTGAGGACATACCAATAAATCTCTAAATTAATTCATCAAACTGATTCGCATGCTACGTCGCTCAGGCGTTGCTCCTAGAAATGAAGGAAAAAAAAATTTAAATTTTATTAAGTTCATAGGCCAAAAAATAAAAACACAAAAAGTTTGAATTTGGTCCTACATTCCTTAAAATACTGCTTAACATACCGAAGAAGAGAACAAAAAAAACACGTGAACGTTGCAGTGAATGCCGCTTGAAAATTAACTTTGACAAAAAATTAAATTTTAATATTAAATCGTGTATAATCAATGTCAAATAAAATGAATATTGAAAATAAAGGTATGTACTATAAAACTGAGTATTTGTTATGTCATTATGTGTTGTGTTATTGTTTTAAATTTTGTGTTTCAAAAGTGACCTGCCGAGTGGTGTATTTTTGTGTATACATAGATTTCAGAGAAAGAAAAAGTTGTGATACCTGTCTTACCCTTTAATGAAATTTATTTCTAAATACTAGTACATGTTTTCTTAGTCTATGTTTTAAGTTTGAGCTGCAACTTTTTGCAACTTTCTGACTTATTTGCTTTTTTGTGTTCGTCCATATATTGTGTTTGTTTGTTTTCGTGCATATTTGGTGCTTTGTTGTGTTCGTCGTATTCGTTTGTGCTTTGAAATGTCAATTGCTCAATTGTGAATTTTTAAATTGAACTTATAATTTGATTTAACTTTTTTTTTTTATTTTTAGGCAACTCATATCAGTGCAAACTGTCACGCTTAAATATTTTTGAGATGTGGTGCTCAGTTATAGGTTCATTTGCTGATAAAGCTAAAAAAGTATATGATGACCTAAATCATAAATTTCAGTCTGATGGTTACGAAATTATTGAAAACCTTTCTAAGAAAGTTCTTGATTACTTATTTAAAAAATTTGCTGAAATGTGGAATAAATGCCATAGAATTAAAGCCAAAGTTATTCAACTAAATTCGGGCTGGTTAGCACAATTTGAAAATATATTTTTAAGTAAATCCAATAAATCATCTGATCGAGGACGTCCAAAATTAAGTCTCGCAGATTGCTCAGAAAGAACGAAGCGGCGACGGATAGCAGACTTAGCAGAACTCGATGAGTCAGCTGCGGATGACTTACGCTGGGCTTGCAGCCAACCGAATACTTCGATTTTTCCAGCAAAGGAATGTGAAGTAGTAGCTCTAATAACTGAAGCAAATTTAACAAAACACCAATATGAACTTATCAGAAGCTTCGTTAACAGTAAAATTGATGCTAACCTTTTTCCCTGTTATAACAATATTTTAAGGGAAAAACAGAAAAGCTATCCTGAGCTAACAAGCGTTACAGAATCAGAGATTGAAGTTTCGCTACAAAGCTTATTGGATCACACTGCGACGCGCATTTTAAAGTTACAAAGCGATGTAACAGATAAACTTGATAAGTCCTCTAATTATCTTACATTAATAGGGAAATGGGGCTTCGATGGCAGTTCTGGACACAGCCAATACAAGCAGAAATTTGAAAATAATAATTTCGAAGACAGTTGCTTATTTATGACATCATATGTTCCTCTACAACTTATCGTAAAATCTGACAATGATAACGAACAGAAAATTATTTGGAAAAACCCAAGACCATCGTCTACCCGTTATTGCCGCCCGATTCGAATTCAATTTAAAAAGGAGTCAGTAAATTTAATTAAAAATGAAGAAATATATTTTAAAAACAAAATTCAGCAATTGACTCCCACTGAATTTAACACCGCTACCAACCGGAAAATCTATATCGATCATGTACTCCAACTCACTATGGTGGATGGCAAAGTGTGCAATGCCTTAAGTGAAACATCATCTTCGAAGTGCTATATATGTCAAGCCAAGCCTACGGAAATGAACGACATTGACAAATGCCTTCAAAAAGAAGTCAGAGCAGATCGGTATGAATTTGGATTGTCTCCACTACATGCTTACATTCGTTTCTTTGAATATTTTCTTCACGTTTCATATAAACTTGAAATCAGACAATGGCAAGTAAGAGGCGAAGAAAATAAAGAAATATTTCAGAGAAGAAAAAAAAATATTCAGTCCGAATTTCGTGAAAAAATGGGTCTTATTGTCGATAATCCAAAACCAGGTGGAAGTGGAAATTGAAATGATGGCAACACGGCAAGAACTTTTTTAATAACTCTGATTTATCTGCAGAAATAACTGGCATAGATCAACATTTAATTGAAAACTGTGCAACATTACTGCAAGCCTTGTCCTCTGGATATAAAATTAATATAGAAAAATTTCGAGAGTTAGCGCTAAATACGGCAAAAGAACTAACATCAAGGTATTCCTGGTATTATTTGCCTTCCACAGTGCACAAAATATTACTACATGCCCCAGATGTTATTCAATATGCATTAGTTTCAATTGGAGAGCTTTCTGAAGAAGCTGCAGAGTCAAGGAACAAGGACGTTAAGAAATACCGACTCAATCATACACGTAAAATCTCACGTTTAGCAACTAATAAAGACCTTATAAATCGGTTGTTATTAACTTCTGATCCTTATATAACCGGGCAGCGAAATTTACCCAAAAAATGTAAAACGATTCTTTCGAAACGTGTTTTTGATTTATTAGAATAATTTTTTGTATATTATATATATTTTTGCATTGTTTTATTTATTTTAGTATAATGTATTATAAAAGCTACTATATATTTGAACATCCTATTTTTATTTTATTTTGTATATAGATAACAAAATTAACATAAAATATAATATATTAATAACGAATTTTCTATCCCTGAAAGTATGCAATTGAATTTAAGTTTTTAAATGTTATTTTATAATATTTTCGGGCTTTAACGTATGGTTTTTGCCTTTGTTTTATAATTTTTTTTATGTTATTGGGTCTTTATAGCAGTGCAGAAATTTTCAGATCTATATACCAACTGGAAGTATTTTTGGCCGCTTTTTCCATACAAGATCAACCACTGATCATCGAATTTGCCCCGAAAAATGCAGTTTTTAACTTATAACTTAAGTTTTCCGAGATTATTTTGAAAATTGTTTCTCATTTCATATCAAATGCATCTTGATCTAATTATTTAATGTTGAAAAACATATTTAAAGAAATATTTAAGAAAAAAATTTCAACCACATCTGCCCCCCTTTTCGGAAAGCTGGCTACGCCCTTGTATATATATAAAAGAGTTCAACCTGACTAATTGACTGACTGACTGACTGACTGACTGACTGACTGACTGGTGACCGTCGCACAGCCTATACCATAAAAGATAGGAAGATGAGATTTTCACAGAAGTTTTATCTTATGCTGAAAGTGAGTACTAAGAACGGATTTTGGAAAATTCTGTGGGGAAATGTGGAAAATTCGCGGAAAACTGTTGTATGAAACTTTTTTGTTTTTCATCCGATCAAGTTCAAACTTATTTTCAAAGATCTATATGAAAATTCAACAACAACTGCATACCAAACTTCCGGAAAATTTACCCCCCCTGGGTGGAAAGTGGGTGGTCAAGGTTGTATGGGCGAAACTATAGTTGCCAGCGATTTGCTTCAAACTCATTTTCAAAATTACTCATACTAAGACAAAAAAGACTTTCAAACTTTGGAAAATCGATCCCCAAAGTCGGAAAAATGCACGGAAAACTGTTGTATGAATCTTTTTTGTTTATTAT
The DNA here is from genome assembly GCA_018904235.1 of Lordiphosa stackelbergi. NCBI lineage: Eukaryota > Metazoa > Arthropoda > Insecta > Diptera > Drosophilidae > Lordiphosa > Lordiphosa stackelbergi. The sequence continues at coordinate 4,417 of JAEIFU010000398.1, forward strand.
TCGATCAGATTCAATCTCATTTTCAACGATGTATATGAAAATTCAACAATAAGTGTGTTCCAATTTTCCGGAAAATGCCACCCGAAAAAGTCGGAAAAGCGCCGGAAAAGTTTGTATGGTAAACATTTGATTTTCATCCGATTGACTTGAGACTTGGTTCGCAAGCATAGTACGCAAAATATTCGACACGTGTTTGCCCGATTTCAGAAAATCTGCCCACGAGGAAAATGGCTGGAAAATTCTGCATACAAACAACTATTTTTCATCCGATTGGCTTGAAATTCGGTTTGTTATAGTAGAATACGAAATAGTTTGAAATGTGATTTCCGAAGTTGGAAAACTCGACCTGACGGTCGGAAAATTGCCGGAAAATTCTGCATGAAAAAAAACTATTTATCATCAGATTGGCTTGAAACTCGGTTTGAAAGGACAGAATACGAAATAATTTAAAATGTGATTTTTCAATGTCGGAAAATCCGCCCCAGGCGTGAAAATGCCCGGAAAATTCAACATGCAAAAGAATTATTTTTCATCTGATTGACTTGAAACTCGATTTGTAAGGTAAAAATGAAAATTCATTAGTGTTTTCATTTTCCGATGTTGGAAATAACGCCGGGATGTGGGTGGGATGTGGGTGGGATGTGGGAGGGATATGGATGGGATGTGGGTGGGATGTGGGCGGGAAGTGGGTGGGATGTGGGCGGGAAGTGGGTAGGATATGGGTGGAATATAGGTGGGAAGAGTATGGGATGGGGGCGGGAAGTGGGAGGGATGTGGGAGGGATGTGGGCGGGAAGTGGCAGGGATGTGGGAGGGATGTGGGTGGGTTGTGGAAGGGATGTGGGTGGGATGTGGGCGGGAAGTGGGAGGGATGTGGGTGGGATGTGGAAGGGATGTGGAAGGGATGTGGGCGGGAAGTGGGAGGGACGTGGGTGGGATGTGGGTGGGATGTGGGCGGGTTGTGGGCGGAAAGTGGGTGGGAAATGAGTGGGAAGTGGGGGAAATTGGGTGTAAAGTGGGTGGGATGTGGGTGGACCGTAGGTGGGAAGTGGATAGGATGTGGATGGGATGTGGGCGGGAAGAGGGAGGGATGTGGGTGGGATGTGGAAGTGATGTGGGCGGGATGTGGGGGGAAAGTGGGTGGGAAGTGAGTGGGAACTGGTGGAATTGGGTGGAGAGTGGGTGGGAGGGATGGGGGTGGGAGTTGAAGGAAAAACCCATCAGAAAAGTTTGATTTCTGGGTTCTGCGGTGTATTATTATATCTAATATTGTTTGGTTTTATACTGTTAAAAGCGCAGCGAAGCGCGTCGGGTTATTTGCTAGTCTATATATATAAATCTGTACGCCCGACTGAAATATTATCAACGCACAGCCTAAAGGTCTCATACTACGGGTTTGAGATTTGGCATAGACCTTCGTTCAGTTATGCAGGCGCGCACTAAGAAAGAAGAATAAGAAAGAATTTGGAAAATTACACCCGGAAAAGTCGGAAAAGCGTCGGTAAAGTTTGTATGGGAAAAATTTTATTTTTCATTCGATTGACTTGAAACTTGGTTTGTAAGCATAGTACGCGAAATGATTCGACACGTGTTTTCCCGATTTTGGAAAATCCGGCCTCGAGAAAAATGGCCGGAAAATTCTGCATTTTTTTGATCCGATTGGCTTGAAACTCTGTTTGTATGGGTAGAATACGAAATAATTTTAAATGTTGTTTTCCGATGTTGGAAAATTTTAGCCAATGCACTATGGGTTTTTTTCGTTTTTTTTGGCATCAACTTCAAATTGAAAGATAGAAAGCTAAGTTTTTGCACATAAATTATTCAAATTAAAGTAGAATTTCGGTTTTTCTTTATTTTATGATACACCTACATCCCCTTCCCCGAACATGGTATTTGGAAAATTCAAAATAAATATGTTTTTCCATAGATTTGATCTGTTGTGTGCATTTGCACTTACTGAAACAATTAGTCATGAATAAGAACATCTAAAACAACCAATTTGTGCCAAACTTATTAATAAATTTGGTCCTAAACGGTCAAGAGTCAGAAAAAGCTTCTCAATTTGTAACTAATTTTTTGTTGTTGACAAGTTTTTAACATCTTGTGCCTAAACAACTGTGCCTTAGTTCCAAAGGTTTCCTTTTCATTTTACTCAGATCCTCGCCTGATCTTGCTGCTATAAAAACAGCATGTCTTTATCTGCTGATTTTGTATTATGAGTTAATATTAACTTCTGAAAGCTCTGTCGCCAACTTTCGTTTTTGCAGGGATCTAGCGTTCTCATAGTCCACTTTTGGACGACCACCTCTATTTATCGATCCACAATTTACTTCGATGTCAATAATTATCTGTTTAGCTAGGTACCGAGACACTCGAAATTTTTGCTGAGCCCATCTAATTACATAGCTCAGGAAATCCGCTCGCGAAAATTGTCAGAGCGCATTTCCTGAGGGAGTACCGAGACACTCGAAATTCGCTTTGACAATAAACATGGACCTGCCAACGCGTTTTCTTGAAAACAGCTGATAAATTGTCGAAGGGGGTCATGAAATTATGAAACTTGTTTGATAATTGTCAGAGGTACCTAAGTTTAAGCAAAGAAGACTAAAATTTTTGGAGAGCTGCGAGTTGGACAAACATGTGGAGATGATGAAAGTGGGCTAGTCGCAACCATTTTCATGGAATCTGGCCAATAAAATCATTTTGATACGGGCAGCTTCGGCCGCTGCATCACTTGTGACTGAGAATCTTTTTCGGTATGCTCCCCCGTTGATGTGGTTGGTATGCCATTCGCCCAATGTGTGCACACCACCTGAGTCCAAACCTCCGTAACCTCTACAGCCCTCGGCCAAACAGACCTGAGCCTTTGCAGTCTCCATAGCACATTATAGAGTGTTTTCTCCGGCTTTATGTGGTAGTTTCCGTTGCTCCAGCCGCTCCCGTTGCTACCTTTAGGTATTCGCAATAGCAGTATACATATCTTAGGGGTCAATTTCTGCTCACGCAGACCAATGCAATACAATAATAAAGGACACTGCTTATACCTCCAGCCACACACAAAATGCATCCATGAAATTTACCATGGCATTGCTTATGACCTTTGAATTTCTCCCAGTGACTTCCTTTATCAATTCTATAAACTCTTTAATGTTATTTGAATTAGCCGCCAATTTCTTAAATAAAAAACAGCTGAATTTTTTGCTGTTGCTTGGTCACACTACATTGTCTGAGCGGCTCAGGAAATTATCAAACAATTTCCGCTCCGCAAAAATTTCGAGTGTCTCGGTACCTAGCTTTTATCAAACCATTCAGAATGCTTATTTAAATCTTTGAATTTGTCGCCCGCAAATTGGCCATTTCATTTCAAAATATTTCACACAGCCGCGTAGCTTTTCATTTACTTGTGTTTCAACGCTTTTACTTAGGTTGTTTTACCCAATTTTTTGCAGAATATGCTGTTTGACAGCGGCCTCTGAGCGGTTGTGGCTGACAGAAATGTCTAGCAGCTGTGCATGTTCAAACAAGTGAGAAAGTCGGTCAAGCCCGACTATAATATACTCTGTACCTCTCTTTCACTCCCTCTCTCTCTCTCTCTCTCTCTCTCTCTCTCTCTCTCTCTCTAAGATGGTGCGGCGTTGGTTGTGAAAGGGTGGGTGGTGGGTGGCGGGGGGTGGCAGGGTGTGATATACGTATTTGCTCATAACTCGAGAACCGCTCATCCGATCTTTATCATTTCTTCGGCAAATCGATACATTTTGCTAATGACTAACTAACTCTAAAAGGTACGAATCATCTATCTACAAAACTGTGGGAGATATGACGTTTTTTCCAAATTGCGGGGGCGGGAGGGGGCGTGGCAAAAATTGAAAATAAACTTGATCTGCCTGCAAGTATAAGTAGCATTTGTCCCATACATGTCAAACCTCTATCTCTTACCATCTCTGAGATCTGTTTGTTCATACGGACGGACAGACAGACGGACAGACGGACATGGCTATATCGACTCGGCTGTTGATGCTGATCAAGAATATATATACTTTATAGGGTCGGAAATGATTCCTTCTCCCTGTTACATACTTTTGCACAAACTTAATATACTCTATGTACCTTCGGTACAGAGTATAAAAATATCCCTCTGGAAAAAGCCGATTTTTTCGCAAAAAAGCTAATTAAAGCAGACAAATGAAGGTGCATATTATTCTGGACACTTTAGTTAGTAACTCCTCATTTAAGAACCTGAGCACTTCGGAGTGCCTTGAGAATTCTTCTCCACGAAACACAGCTAAATTTGCTAAGTTTAACAAAAAAACGAGAGCGTAAGTTAAAGTCGGCTCTAACCGACTTCGATATACCCGTTACTCAGTGTGACCATCCAAAAAGTATGCAACATTTTTTTAGGGTGGTAGCGGGGAGGGCTTGGTTCACTTTTTTGCTTATAACTTGAGAACCGTTCATCCGATCTGTATCAATGCTTCGGCAAATTGATTCATTTTGCTAATTACTAACTATCTCTAGAAGGTACGAATCGTCTATCTTTAAAACTGTAGGAGATATAGCATTTTCCCAAATTGCGGGGGCGGGAGGGGGCGTGGCCAAAATTTGAAACAAACTTGATCTGCGTGCAGATAAATGAAGCATTTGTCCCATACATGTCAAACCTCTATCTCTTACCATCTCTGAGATCTAGGTGTTCATACAGACGGACGGACGGACGGACGGACGGACGGACAGACGGACAAGGCTAAATCGACTCGGCTGTTGATGCTGATCAAGAATATACATACTTTATATGGTCGGAAATGATTCCTTCTGCCTGTTACATACATTTGCACGACTTTAGTATACCCTTTTTACTCTACGAGTAACGGGTATAAAAATACACATAAATAAAACACGTTCCACAAGGACAAAACCACATAGAATTGACAAATATTTTATTTAAATCTTGTTTTACATACCTGAACTACGACTTTCCATCATTTAAAGTTGTATTTTCCTCATTATGTGGCCAACGTGAGCAATTAAACTTTAGCAATGTGTTAAGGTGAACTGTACACAAAGCTACCATGTGCGTAATCAGCTGACTTTGACAGTGTACCGCTCAATCAGTGTGAGCGCAAAAAATTTTATCGATTGATTTTTATACTCTGTACCGAAGGTACATAGAGTATATTAAGTTTGTGCAAAAGTATGTAACAGGGTGAAGGAATCATTTCCGACCCTATAAAGTATATATATTCTTGATCAGCATCAACAGCCGAGTTGATATAGCCATGTCCGTCCGTCCCGTCTGTCCGTCTGTCCGTCTGTCCGTCCGTATGAACAAACAGATCTCAGAGATGGTAAGAGATAGAGGTTTGACATGTATGGGACAAATGCTTCTTATACTTGCAGGCAGATCAAGTTTATTTTTAATTTTTGCCACGCCCCCTCCCGCCCCCGCAATTTTGAAAAAACGTCATATCTCCCACAGTTTTGTAGATAGATGATTCGTACCTTCTAGAGATAGTTAGTCATTACCAAAATATATCGATTTGCCGAAGAAATGATAAAGATCGGATGAGCGGCTCTCAAGTTATGAGCAATTAAGTGAATCACCGCCCGCCACCCCCCTCCCACCATTTCACAACCAACGCCGCACAATGTTAGAGAGAGAGAGAGAGAGAGAGGGGGGAGAGAAAGAGAGAGATAAAGAGAGAGAAACTTAGAGATGAGCGCAGCAGCAACAGTGCATTCAGCTCCTTCTCTAGGTACAGAGTATGTCATAGTCGGGCTTGACCGACTTTCTCACTTGTTTTTATTTAACTAGATTATTATAAACATAAAAATAAAAGTTATTTTTAAAAAAACAGAACATTTTTTTTGGTTTATGCCAAAAAAAACGAAAAAAACCCAATGTGCAATGGTCGGAAAATTCCCGGAAAATTCTGCATGAAATAAAATATTTTTCATCCGATTGGCTTGAAACTCGGTTTATAAGGTCAAAATGAGAATTCATTTGTGTTTTCATTTTCCGATGTTGCAAATACCGCCGGGGTGCCCACTGGGAAGTGGTTGAGAAGTGGATGGGAGGTGGGTAGGATGTGAATGGGATGTGGGTGGTAAGATGTTTTGGAAATGGGTGGGATGTCGGCGGGAAGTAGGTGGCAAGTGGGTGGAATGTGGGTGGTAAGTGGATGGGAAGTGGGTGGAATGTGGGTGGCAAGTGGATGGGAAGTGGGTGAGATGTGGGCGGGAAGTGGGTGGGATGTAGGAGGAAACTGGGTGGAAAGATGGTGGGAATTGGGTGGAGAGTGGGTGGGATGTGGATGGGAAGTGGGTGTGCATTGGTTCTATACTGTTTAAGGCGCAGCGAAGCGCGACAGGTTATTTCCTAATGAAACAAAAGTATTCTTTCATGGTTGTCTATAACAAACAATGATTTGTAATGTACACACTTTACGCTTCACAATTTCAACCCAAACTTATACAACTGACACGCGGACAAAGTCGCGGCGGGTTTTTCTAGTAAAGTATATATATTCTTGATCAGCATGACGAGCTGAGTTGATATAGCCATGTCCGTCTATCCGTCCGTCCGTCCGTCCGTCCTTCTGTCCGTCCGTCCGTCTGTTTCTATGCTATCTCCTCCGTCAGTTTTAAAGCTATCTTAACCAAACTTTGCACGAAGTATTTTGGTATAGGAGCTTGGCCCTAGATCAAATCGCCTTTTCCGTAAAGCCAACTTTATGGAGCTAAATCAACATCTTTCGCAGATTGATTGGTCCTTTCTTGATTCTGATGCCAGTCCTTCTGTCAAATTTAACTTGTTTTACCGCTCGCTCAATCTCGCTTTCGACTTGCACGTACCTTGTTCCTCGTTATCCGTAGTACATCGCAAGCCACTCTGGTTCACTCGCAGATTGTCTAATCTCAAGAATGTGAAAAACAGACTACATAAAAAATATAAAAGGACTGGGCAACTAGTCGATTATTCCCGATACTTAGCCGCTCAGTCGGACTTTCTCAGTCACAATTCCGAATGCTATCAAAATTACCTGCATAGGTGTAAAAACGAATTTAAAGAAAATCCTAAGCAATTCTTTTCATTTGTGAACTCTAAGCGTAAGACCTCTGCTTTTCCTCCCTCTCTTCGGTATAACACTACCACTGCATGCAATGATGCTGATATATCCAACTTATTCGCTGATTTTTTCCAGACAACATACTCTTCTTATGTTTATAATACTTCAACTCATTACCCTTATTCCATTCCGCACTCAGCAGGCATTTTCATGCCAGTCGTTGATGAAAGCACCGTGTTGGAATATCTTAAACTCGTAAAAACCTCATTTTCTTCTGGTCCAGACGAGGTTCCTAGCTGTGTTCTTAAGAATTGTGCAAATGCTTTATGCGAACCTCTTTCTAAAATTTTTCAATTATCTCTACACCACAGTTTTTTTCCTGATATCTGGAAGGAATCCTTTATTATACCACTTCATAAAAAGGAAGTAGAACCGATATTCAAAATTATCGTGGGATAGCAAAACTTTCTGCCATACCCAAACTTTTTGAACTGATTATAACTGCTCAGTTGCAGCACCAGTGTTGCTCTCTTATGTCTCCATCACAGCACGGGTTTATGAAGCGCCGGTCTACATCGACCAATCTGCTCGAGTTTACTTCATTAATTAGGGACGGATTCAAGCTGAAAAATCAGTCGGATGTTATATTCACAGATTTTAGCAAGGCATTTGATTCAGTGAATCACCTTTTGCTCTTAAAGAAATTATCACTTTTAGGTTTTCCCAACCTCTTGGTCAATTGGATTTCAATGTACTTGGCAAATCGTACACAGAAAGTCTTATTTAACAACACCCTCTCCAAGCAGGTTTATGTCACTTCCGGAGTTCCACAAGGGAGTCACCTAGGACCGTTGCTATTTGGCTTATTCATAAACGACCTTCCTTCCGTCATTCTAAATTCTCAAGTGTTGATGTATGCAGACGATGTTAAAATTTGTATGCAGCTAACTGACGCCGATTCACATTGTCTTTTACAGAATGACATTAACCACCTTCAATCCTGGTGCATCAACAACTTGCTGCACCTTAACCATTCTAAATGTAGTGTCATGTCTTTCTATCGCTCTGCCCCATTTATGGGCAACTATTCTCTTGGCCCGCACAATCTCAAGCGTATACACGCGGTAACAGACCTTGGTGTATTATTTGCCCACAATATGAACTTTTCCGATCACATTGGGACTATCGTTAGCAAAGCCAAGGGGGTGTTTGCTTTTGTTAAACGTTGGTCTAAGGAATTTGATGACCCATACACCACTAAGCTTCTTTACATCTCACTTGTCCGACCTATACTTGAGTACTGCTCATGCGTATGGTCACCACAGTATGCAACATACCAGGGCCTTATTGAGTCGGTGCAGAAGCAATTTCTCCTGTTCGCCTTACGTGGACTTAACTGGGAACAACACCGTCGCCTGCCATCGTATGTGGACAGACTCCGTCTATTAAGTCTACCGTCCTTGCAAGATCGTAGAATCTGTCATGGAGTTATGTTCCTTCATAAACTAATAAATGGCCATATTGACTCTTGTTTTCTACTGAGCCAAATTAATTTTTCGATCCCACCTAGACCTACAAGGCAGTTCCGGCCAATTTTCTTAAATATAAGTAGATCTAATTTCGAATCTCATGACCCGTTTCGAATCATATGCATGTTATATAACAATTTGTACCATTTATTAGCTTCTGAGGGTTCGATGTCGGTAAATGTATTTAATATTTTGTCACACTTATCTTCCCAGCAATTGTAAATCTTTGCCTCCACCCACTTGATGTGAGTCGGAGCATATCATAAAAAAGTTCTCCTAGTTTCGGTGGAGGCGAGATTAGGATTAATCTGTTTTCTTCTTTTTTTTTCTCTCTTAATTATTATGTTGACAGCTACATTTGTCAACTCTATTAAATAAATACAAAATGCTGGTTGGATGATTTGAGTGGTAGTTTATCATTCTTACAGACGCCATGTCTTTCTGGTGCCAGTCAAATTTCCCCGTATTGTATACTCTATGTACGGTAGTGTCTCGAAACGATAGTTTCTCATCCTTCCCACTAAATTTTAAATCCTTATGATATTTATTTAATGTTTCTAAATTCTCTTCACTTTCTTCCTCCCTTACAATTGCGAAAAGGTCGTCTACATATTTGGTCAGTAATCTTATCTTCTATATTTTGCTTCAAATTTCTTACATTACAATATCTGCAATTATCGGCGATGCAGTTGTTTAGATATGGTCGTATGTTCCTCAATCTCGTTCTATTTTTATACCCTTGGAGAGGGTATATTAAAATTGTCCAGATGTTTGTAACGCACAGAAGGAAGCATCTCCGACCACATAAAGTACATATATATATTCTTGATCAGCTTGACGAGCTGAGTTGATATAGCCATGTCCGTCTGTCCGTCGGTCCGTCCGTCTGTCCGTCTGTTTCTATGCTATCTCCTCCGAGTTTTATTTTTTATATATATAAAAGAGTTCAACCTGACTGACTGACTGGTGACCGTCGCACAGCCTAAACCATAAAAAGATAGAAAGATGAGATTTTCACAGTAGTTTTATCTTATGCTGAAAGTGAGTACTAAGAACGGATTTTGGAAAATTCTGTCGGGAAATGTGGAAAATTCGCGGAAAACTGTTGTATGAAACTTTTTTGTTTTTCATCCGATCAAGTTCAAACTTATTTTCAAAGATCTATATGAAAATTCAACAACAACTGCATACCAATCTTCCGGAAAATTCACCTCCCCTGGGTGGAAAGTGGGTGGTCAAGGTTGTATGGGCGAAACTTTAATTGCCAGTGATTAGCTCCAAACTCATTTTCAAAATTACACATACTAAGACATAAAAAAAGAGACTTTCAAATTTTGGAAAATCTATCCCCAAAGTCGGAAAATTCACGGAAAACTGTTGTATGAAACTTTTTTGTTTATTATCCGATCAGATTCAAACTCATTTTCAAAGATGTATATGAAAATTCAACAATAAGTGTGTTCCAATTTTCCGGAAAATCCCACCCGAAAAAGTCGGAAAAGCGCCGGAAAAGTTTGTATGGTAAACATTTGATTTTCATCCGATTGACTTGAAACTTGGTTCGCAAGCATAGTACGCAAAATATTCGACACGTGTTTTCCCGATTTCGGAAAATCCGCCCACGAGGAAAATGGCTGGAAAATTCTGCATGCAAACAACTATTTTTCATCCGATTGGCTTGAAATTCGGTTTGTTAGGATAGAATACGAAATAGTTTGAAATGTGATTTTCCGAAGTTGGAAAACTCGACCTGACGGTCGGAAAATTGCCGGAAAATTCTGCATGAAAAAAACTATTTATCATCCGATTGGCTTGAAACTCGGTTTGAAAGGACAGAATACGAAATAATTTAAAATGTGATTTTTCAATGTCGGAAAAACCGCCCCCAAGCGTGAAAATGCCCGGAAAATTCTACATGCAAAAGAATTATTTTTCATCCGATTGACTTGAAACTCGATTTGTAAGGTAAAAATGAAAATTCATTAGTGTTTTCATTTTCCGATGTTGGAAATAAGGGCGGGATGTGGGTGGGTGGGATGTGGGGGATGTGGATGGGATGTGGGAATGTAGGTGGGAAGAGTATGGGATGGGGGCGGGAAGTGGGAGGGATGTGGGTGGGATGTGGGTGGGAAGTGGAGGGATGTGGTGGGATGTGGGAGGGATGTGGAGGGATGTGGGTGGGAGGGATGTGGAAGGGATGTGGAAGGGATGTGGGTGGGATGTGGATGGGATGTGGAAGGGATGTGGAGGGATGTGGAAGGGATGTGGGAGGGATGTGGGTGGGATGTGGGAGGGATGTGGGTGGGATGTGGGTGGGATGTGGGCGGGATGTGGGTGGGAAATGAGTGGGAATGGGGGGGATGTGGGGAAAGTGGGTGGGATGTGGGTGGGATGTGGGTGGGTGGATGGGAGTGGGGTGGTGGGAAGTGGATAGGATGGGATGTGGGCGGAAAGTGGGAGGGATGTGGTGGGATGTGGAGGATGTGGGCGGGAAGTGGGAGGGATGTGGATGGGATGTGGGCGGGATGTGGGAGGGATGTGGATGGGATGTGGGTGGGAAGTGGGAGGGATGTGGGTGGGGGGGTGGGAGGGATGTGGTGGGGGTGGGGATGTGGGAAGGATGTGGGCGGAAAGTGGGTGGGAAGTGAGTGGGAACTGGTGGAATTGGGTGGAGAGTGGGTGGGAGGGATGGGGGTGGGAGTTGAAGGAAAAACCCATCAGCAAAGTTCGATTTCTGGGTTCTGCGGTGTATTATTATATCTAATATTGTTTGGTTCTATACTGTTGAAAGCGCAGCGAAGCGCGTCGGGTTATTTGCTAGTCTATATATATAAAAGAGTTCATCCTGACTGACTCACTGACTGACTGGTGACCGTCGCACAGCCTAAACCATAAAAGATAGAAAGATGAGATTTTCACAGTAGTTTTATCTTATGCTGAAAGTGAGTACTAAGAACGGATTTTGGAAAATTCTGTCGGGAAATGTGGAAAATTCGCGGAAAACAGTTGTATGAAACTTTTTTGTTTTTCATCCGATCAAGTTCAAACTTATTTTCAAAAATCTATAAAATAAATTCAATAATAACTGCATACCAATCTTTCGGAAAATTTACCCCCCTGGGTGGAAAGTGGGTGGTCAAGGTTGCCAGCCATTAGCTCCAATTTAATTTCGAAAGGCGCTCTTTGCTTTACAGTTACAGCAGAGAGCAAAGAGCGCACGCAAAAAGCAAAACACAGAGAGCATAAATTGAAGAGACACGATTTCAATGTGTGCGTGAGAGCACAGTAGCGATCAGGAGCGTTAGGAATTGCTTTTGTAGGCGTTCTTATTTGGGAGTAATCATAAACACAATGAATCAAGGCAGAGGTGGACGCGTCTTTTCGTTGCCAAGGCAACTACAAAGAAACACAGTTCAAATAAAAAAAAATGTACAACAACTCAAAAAACAACAATCACAACTTAAATCGAAGCAAATAAAAATTGAAAAACTGCAACACCAAGTTAAAAAACAACAACAAGAAATTAATAAAATAAAAAACAATCTATATTTATAAAAGAGTTCAACCTGACTGACTGACTCACTGACTGGTGACCGTCGCACAGCCGAAACAATAAGAGATAGGAAGATGAGATTTTCACAGCAGTTTTGTCTTATGCTGAAAGTGAGTACTAAGAACGGATTTTGGAAAATTCTGTCGGGAAATGTGGAAAATTCGCGGAAAACTGTTGTATGAAACTTTTTTGTTTTTCATTCGATCAAGTTCAAACTCATTTTCAAAGATCTATATGAAAATTCAACAACAACTGCATACCAATCTTCCGGAAAATTCACCCCCCTGGGTGGAAAGTGGGTGGTCAAGGTTGTATGGGCGAAACTTTATTTGCCAGCGATTAGCGCCAAACTCATTTTCAAAATTACACATAACGAAACATAAAAAAGTGACTTTCAAATTTTGGAAAATCCATCCCCAAAGTCGGAAAATTCATGGAAAACTGTTGTATGAAACTTTTTTGTTTATTATCCGATCAGATTCAAACTCATTTTCAAAGATCTTTATGAAAATTCAACAATAACTGTGTTCCAATTTTCCGGAAAATCCCACCCGGAAAAGTCGGAAAAGAGTCGGAAAAGTCTGTATTGTAAAAATTTATTTTTCATCCGATTGACTTGAAACTTGGTTTGCAAGCATAGTACGCAAAATATTCGACACGTGTTTTCCCAATTTTGGAAAACTCCACACCGTGGAAAATGGCCGGAAAATTCTGCATGAAAAAAATATTTTTCACCTGATCGACTTGAATCTTGGTTTGTTAGAATAGTAAATGAAATAAATTGAGATGTGATTTTTCGATGTTGGAAAATTTGACCCAACGCCGGAAAATTCCTGGAAAATGGGCAGGATGAGGTGAGTGGGAGTTGGTGGGATGTGGGCGGTAAGTGGGAGGATTGAAGGGAAGTTTGTGGAAGTGAGTGGGAATCTGGTGTAGAGTGGGAGGGATGGGGGTGGGAGTGAGCGGGAAGTGGGTGGGATGTGGGAGGGAAGTGGGAGGGATGTGGGTGGGAAACGTGTGGAAGTTGTGTAAGAGGTGAGTGGGGAATGGGTGGAGTGGGATGGGGGTGGTAAGAACGCAGCAGCAAAGTCGTAACGGTGAAAAAGCAAAGAAGTAAAACGTTGACTTCAAGCCTATGTATGTATGATTCGATTTCGGGGCTTTACAGAGGAAACAAATTTAGAGAATATTTTTAAATTTGGCTCTCACGATTGACTTCAAACTGATTCTGATATTGGTTCTATACTGTTAAAGGCGCAGCGAAGCGCGACGGGCTTTATGCTAGTAGCATATAGCTGCCATAGGAACGATCGGTCCAAAATGTAGTTCTAGCGAGAAAAACTTTTTTGATGAATATATCGTATAGCCATATAACAAACTGGCCGCATATATCATGCTCCAAGGGTATATAAACTTCGGTAGAGCCGAAGTTAGCATCCCTCTATTTTTTTTGTATGACTTCTAAGGCCAATTCAGTTGGTATACTTGGAATCAGGGCATAATCCCGAAACTAATTTCGGTTCCGGTTCCGATACCGGTACGTCCCGAAATGAATGTTTCAGTTAAAGGTTCCATTTACTTGCATTTTTATTTGCATTGTAGTTGCATTTAAAAAAAAAAAACTAAAAATTCTGAGTTAAATCTAAATCATTTTATTCCTGTTCAATGAAACGAATCAAAATTCAACACGAAATGAATGGTTTCACACTTAAAGTAAAATCATGTATCCTTCATATTTCGTATTCTATTACGTAGTCAACACGTAAGATCTAATGATTACATTATATGCTCATAAATATTATATTATGTATTATTAGTTTTCGAATTTAACTTCGAATTTTATACGTCCACTATATAGCATTCTTGTGATTTGCTCGCAGTGACATAATTGCATTAAATGTGGTTTAGTCCATTAAACTTCTTAGCGGATTCTTTATATATTATATTTAACGCCAGAGGATAGGCGTTGCACGCGCACCTGCGTAGATGGAACAGAAAAACTACTTTTGAAATCGCTCACAATTCTGGGAACTTTTTAGAGGATTATTACCAAGAATCAATATCAATATGCCTCAACTTCGTCGGCGCATTCAAATGAACCAGAATTTTAACTTTTAACTATTATGTAAAAGATCGATACAAGTATTGTTTTGCTCAGTACTTAGAGCTACGTTAGACCTAGGGTCCAAAAATATTGCACAAAGAAAAGCATTGTTTTCCGGTTCAGAAGAAAATCCTTATCTACAGCCACAAAATTGGAGCAAGAGTTGAAGCAGTCTTCTGCCAGCAAATATTTTGGTATCCTGTAGGTTGAGCTCCATCGCGTGGGGCAATCGATCAGTGCTTAAATGTTATGACTCCTAAAAAGTTGGAAGAAAATCTGGCAGAGTGTAAAGGTCGTTTTATGATTGCTTTTTTTTTATATTACAAACGTCTGACTGAAACTACGATGCGCTCTGCAAAGGTAAAAAAACCGAAACTGTACCGGTACCAACGTTTCGGTTTCGTTCCGGTTATATCGGTTTCAATAATAACGGTAAACGGTTTTCGGTTCCCAAATAAAAATTTGTTTCGATTCCGGTTCCGGTACCCGATTTGAAACGGTTTATTTCGGTTAACGGTTCCGGTTCCGGTACCGGTATTATGCCCTGCTTATAAATAATGACACCACGTCAAACGATACTAGCTTCGCATTGTCATAAATATGGGTATTATTAATTCTTTGTATAAAGTCTGTCGCGTTCTTTATATTGTATTCGGATTGGGCTGTCAAGTTTTTAAGAATATTTGCCAGATACTTGCATAAAAATATGAAGGGGCATTCGTCATTGAGCATATTAGTCCTTAAGGCATGTTCGCTTTATGAATCTTGGGGAGTCCATATATCCTAGGTGGAAGTGCTACATTTGTTGACAGTAGATATTTTTCTTTTTTATACACTTGAAAAGTGTATTATACAATAATTTTGCGCAGAAGTTTGCAACGCATAGAAGGAATCATCAATCACCACATAAAGTATATATATTTTTGATCAGCATGACGAGCTGAGTCGATTTAGCTTTGTCCGTCCGTCTGTCCGTCTGTCTGTTTCTACGCGAACTAGTCCCTCAGTTTTGGAGCTATCGAGCTGAAACTTTGCACAGAGTCTTATTTTTACTGCACGCTGCTAATATGTCGGAACCGACCGGATCGGATGACTACTTCTTGTAGCTGCCATACACATGTTCGTTCGAAAAATGGGCTTTAGTGAGAAAAACTGTTTTGTTCTCAATATTATCGCTCTCAAACACGGTCATGGTTAATATGTCATGTTTGGAAGCTGATTTGCGAAGTTTGGTCGAAGTCGCTAACCGTTGAGACAAGCTATTTCAAGTGTATTAAAACTTCGGTTCAGACGAAGTTAGCTTTGCCTTTCTCGTTTTGTAACTATTCCTTGATTGCTAAGGTATTTTACTAATAAATTATTTTTTGTCTGTAGTCGCAATGTGGGATCTTGTCGTAGAACACTATTGGTAAACCTGTATCCTAATATTTGTTTCATTTTGTTGTCTTTCTCCATTGCCACGGTTACATTTCCCTTGTCTGAATTTAAACTTAATACTTGGCAAGAACTGTGCGTCTCTAAAAGTTATAAAATTCATTATAAATGTCTAATTACTCAGGAGACACGAAGACGAATAGTCATGCTCTGATTAGAGTTTTATGTGAACAAAAGAATGGTCTGAAAGTATGTCATATAAACGCGCAAAAAGATGGATGGCTGGCTAGAAAGATGGATGAGTTTAGACATATATTTGAAAATTCTTTGGTTGATATTATATGTGTATCTGAGACGTGGTTTTCTGTTAATGTATGTGATTCTCTGGTGGAGTGTGAAGGGTATAAGCTGTATCGCTGAGATCGTGTTGGCCATGCTGGTGGTGTAGTTGTATATGTCAGTACTAGACTGAAGGCAAAATTAGTATGCAAACAGCCGCTGCTTAGTACAATCGAGTATTTATTTTTAGAAATAGCCAATCCAGGAAATCACTCTAACATCTTGATTCGGTGTTTGTATAGACCACACCGCCACGTTTATTACACTAACATGCTTGAGGTAATTAAGTCAGCTTCACTTTCCTATTCTGACATAGTTTTAACTGGTGACTGGAACAGCGATATGCTATGCAAAAGGCATCTTTCGGCATGCGTTGAATCCATTGGCCTGTCGTTGCCCTGCAGTTCTGGAGGTGGCGATTGGCCATGCTGGAACTACCTACCCCGCGACTTCCCACATGGGTACTTACTAGAGTGACCATATAGTAAGCGAACGCCGAAACACCAACTGACTGTTTCCTACATGGGTACTTACTTGAGTGACCCTATGCACAGTGGTCGCTCCCATACGACAACAATCAAAAAACCGAAATCAAAATTTTACACTTTGAAGTATGTCGATCATATCATAAATAAATTATCTTTTTGAAACAAACAACCTTTTTTTGTGTGACCATTCGCTCTTTGTGTAAAAATCCCTTAAATTTAAACCACTTGCTACGCAATTTAGTGCGTAGTTAGTTTTAACGAGAAAGGCAAAGCTAACTTCGTCTGTACCGAAGTTTTGATACACTTGAAATAGCTTGTCACAACGGTTAGCGAATTCGACCAAACTTCACAGATCAGCTTAAAAACATTACATATTACCCATGACCGTGTTTGAGAGCAGTAATATTGAGAACAAAACAGTTTTTCTTACTAAAATCCATTGTCCGAACGAACATTTGTATGGCAGCTACAAGAAGTAGTCATCCGATCCGGTCGGTTCCGACATATTAGCAGCGTGCAGTAAAAAGAAAACTCTTTGCAAAGTTTCAGCTCGATAGCTCCAAAACTGAGGGACTAGTTCGCGTAGAAACAGACAGACGGACAGACGGACGGACGGACAGACGGACAGACGGACGGACAAAGCTTAAACGACTCAGCTCGTCATACTGATCAAGAATGAATATACTTTATGTGGTCGGAGATGATTCCTTCTATGCGTTGCAAACTTCTGGGCAAAATTATAATACACTTTTCAAGTGTATAAAAATTAACAAATAAAAGTTACAATAACTTTTTAATGATATGGATAACGTTCGAACAGGTGTTAACTATGAATTGAATAATTTAACAATTTGGATATTGTGCTTTATCTTTTAAAAAAAAGCACAATCAGAAATTACCTTTTTTGATTGTTTTTCGTTTACTTTTTGTACTTTCACTTAAGCTTTTAGTTGTGATGCCGATCAATTCCGATGCTCATATTTATTATCATTTATTGTTTATAATAATAGATTAAAATAGTAAAAGAATCAGCTGCCCGGAGCTGTCCGGAGGAGCTGCCCAGCGTCAAAATATTTTGATCCGTATGCAGAAAGTATTTGTGTTTTGTTGTTTGTGTTGTTCATGTTAAGTGCTCTTTTATGTGTTTTTTATTGTTGCAAGTATAGTAGATTATAAAATTGATCTGTTTTCTTAATTTATTATTAGAAATGTTTATTTTTGGCAATCATTTATAATGCATTTGGACATATTAGTTTTTCGAAAGTGGTGCGCCCTTAAATGGCACTAATGCTAAAAGAGGTCGGAAAATCGTCGATTCGATCCTTTGCAGATTTAGAAGAGTTGCAGATTTTTAACTTTGCTGTCTGCAAATTATTTTACATGTCAAAGCTGCAATCGTACCAATTTGACTGTTATGCAGTAGTATTCGGATTGGCTTGATTTGAAGCTCTCTTTCACAGTGACAAAAAGAGCAAATCAAACATTAAATGACGCAAATGGTTAAGCGGAATATATGATGATGGATGCCTATTCAACTTAAAACCACTTACTTATTCAACGTTCTATTAACTACAAAATTTCATATAATATTTTACCCAGTTACGATAATGTTCTGCAAGCTAAAACTCACCGTTATCCAAGTAGCATTAGTGTAAGTGAATCACTCGCTGAAGTTGTTTTACAAAGTTAAGTTAATCATTCAGTTTCACGTATACTGAATCGTCAATCAAATTAAAGAGTCTGTTTTTGAATTATTTGTTGATTAATTAATTATTTTATTGACAAATTTTCTGTTCAGAAGTATTTTAAGACATGATATACTCGTATCTTAATTAAAATACATATAAATAAATGGGCTTCTGGTCGTATAGCCTGAAGGACACCTGCAACTATTTTTGTCGCCTACTTCCATACAAGTCCGACCACTGTGCTATGGTAAGCGAACACCGAACCACCCAAAAAACAAATATTTATGCCCTGTATATTCTGTAACCCACCGCGAACCAGCGTACATGGGTACTTCCCTGAGTAACCCTGTGGTAAACGAGCGCCGAACCAGTGTACGAAAAAAAAGAGTGAAATGCAAAATGCAAAGCGTCAGCGACCAGCGGAAAAGCTTCTGTGACTGCAAAACTGTGGATTAGAACCAAGCTAGTGACATATTCTTATCAGCTCTATAATATGTTACATGTTTATTATCATGTTTGCAGCGCGCGAGTATGCCATATTTTTTATACATATTGATTAAGCTTTTGTAAGATATTGTTTAAGCTTTAAGCATAGCAGAAACTAGCTCTAGCTGATTATTGTTACAGTTATTGTAAACAAGGTCCCGTTGCGAATGAGGAACTAAGAGCTAGCGTCAAAAGAACTCCCGTTTGTAGTAATTTTCCATAACTTTCAGCAGCCTCTGCTGAGGTTCAACTCGTACAGCTTGTGCATTTAGTAATTAGTCTAAGGGCCGTTTTCTCATGTTGCTGTTTTAGCAAATCTAGGTGGATTTGTTGCGTTTCGTTTGCTCATGTTCACGGCTAACCATGTAGATGGATTTCGTAGCAATGTACTTCATCCTCATTGATTTGAAAACAATGTACATGACAATTCATATTAAGTATTTTTATGAGTGCGCGCATATGGTCACACTTAAAAATTTTTGAAATAAAAAAACAATTTCTGCAAAAAACAGTTAAATCTGAATTGTTAATAATTAAACCAAAAATTTTAAATATTATATGTGCCTTTGGTATACAAGACACCTGCAGACATTGCTGAAGAGCCAGATGCTCATACTAATTGCCCTAGGTCATTGATTATGCTGAGTTCACACAGGCAACTAATTTGGCCAAAATGTGATTCAAATTGCCTTGATTATTGGTTTTACTGTATTTAAAACTTAAACTATCGTTTCATATTCAACTAATTTGATCAAATTAGGCTGAAAAGTTCCCTAATTTGGCCTATATAGCAAAATATTCATCAAAATTTGTCTAAATTATTTGCCTGTGTGAACTTAGCTATAGTCCTTTTTCTTAATCTCCAACCATAGTTACAAGTGCTTGCGAAAAAAAATTTTTTCTCCTCTGTGAAATGCTTGCTTTCTTTTTTTTAAAATTGGCGCGCAAGGGACATATCAACAAACTAGCGAGTCCAAAGGGGCTGTCAACTTACTTTTAGTGCCTTCTCAGACCTGCCGGTGTGACCGTAGTGCAAATGCCCAAACTCATAATCAATCTACATGAGACAACCAATTGCACGAAAACCACCTAGTTGCAAAATCTAGGTGGATTTTGATTTTAGCAAAAACAGGAACATGAGAAAACGGCCCTAAGTTTTACTCTCAAGCGAGACACAACATTATATACGTTTAATTAATAAAAGTTGTAAACTTCCATTGCACCGTTTTATTGGGAAATACAATTGGCCCTTATTTTTGAGTATCCACGAAAAGGTTACTCGGGTGTGGAAGAAAATCGAAAGACTCCGGATCATCATAACCCAATAATCGAAATCCTTCCGTGACGAACGCTCCAGAAGGATCGACTACCTTTTCTTATACAGGGTCATTGGCGTTTGGAACATCCGTTACAGCAAACCTTTGGGACTCGGCTTCAACCTCAAGCCTAGGGTCATAAGGCTATTTCATTAGCTCTTGTCGGGTTTGCAACTAAGTCAGCGGCAAGTCGTTGCATACCATCAGGCGTCTGTAGAAATTTGTAGCGCACAGAAAAGATATGGCTGGGGTTCAACGCTCACCGGTGACACGTACAGATGAAAATAGATCGGTGGCACTGCAATCGGTCAAAAGGCTGCGAGGAGATATGGGAGTGAGTGCCGTGGAGGAATATACATTAGGTGATATCATGAATGCCATACGAGAGACCAAAAATTACTTTAATGAGAAACTTGCATCAATTGGTTCCGTAATGGCGACGAAGGATGACATTGGCGCTTTGCAGGCATCGGTATCGAACCAAATCACTACACTGCAGGAAGATAACCGAGAACTACGCCGTGAACTGGAAGAACTTCAGGCAAGCAAAGAAATATAACGGAAGGAGTTAAACAGGGTTGTAGACTACAGCAAAGAAAAGAATGTCTTGTTCAGAGGCCTTGAAAAGAATTGCGAACCCAAAGCAGCTGTAGAAAGACTGTGCAAGGAGAAACTGTCACTCGATTATGTGAAGGTAAATGATGTCCGAGTATTGAGCGACCGATCAAACAAACTAAGTGTAGTTACTACTATGGAGTCGAGGAAAATGGCCCTCACCGTACTCAAAACCTCTAGAAAGCTAGCAGGAACAAATCTGTACGTAGAAAAGGATTTGAGAGCACAAAGACAATTCAATAAAGGGCTACTGCTTAGACTGAGGAAAACTATTGCAAGCATCAGTCAGAAAAACAAAATTTTAGTTAGAAATGACAATATGTGCATTGCCAACAAATGGTTCCAATTTAAGACGGGTATCCAGCAATTTACCGACGTACACTTTAAAAATTCCTGTCAAACTTCACTAGAAAAAATATAAAGTATATAAATTTTAATTAAATTAATAAATTGAAATAATTTCCCCCTTTGATTTTTAACTATTTGATCGGTTAAAACCCCACCCCTTAAAAAAAGTCGGTGCCGACTATAAAATACTTATCTTTATTTTATCCTCCCCCGTAGACTCTGTTAGCGGGGCTTGCACTTTTTGCTATAACTGACCGTCCGTTTTATCTGCTCGCTTCTACTACTACTATCTCTAGGTCGATCCTCTATCTTTTAAACTGTGGATAACTTTTTCATTGGGGGCGAGGGCGGAATTGAAAAAACTTATCCGTGTAAAGAAGCATTTGTCCCTGTAAACTTCTATCTCTTACCACTCTGGATCTAGGTTAACAGACACGACACGACACACCACGGCTTCGACCGGTGTTATGCTGATCAATATATCTTTATATGGTCGGATGATCCTCTCCTGTTACTACTTTGACTTTATACCCTACCTACGGTACCGGGTATTGCCTATAACATACGCTGCCCCTGTGTTCATCTATAAGTTTTTTTTTTCTCTCTCTCTCTCTCTCTCTCTCTTTGATGCATGCAATGCGGTGTTGTTTGCGTGTGCGTGGGAGGCGTCTTTATTACACTTTTTTTCTTATAACTTGAGAACCGCTCATCCGATCTTTATCATTTCTTCGGCAAATAGATAGATATTAATAATGACTAACTATCTCTAGAAGGTACAAATCATCTCACTACAAAACTGTGGGAGATATGACGTTTTTTCGAAATTGCGGGGGCGGGAGGGGGCGTGGCAAAAATTGAAAATAAACTTGATCTGCCTGCAAGTATAAGAAGCATTTGTCCCATACATGTCAAACCTCTATCTCTTACCATCTCTGAGATCTGTTTGTTCATACGGACGGACAGACAGACGGACAGACGGACATGGCTATATTGACTCGGCTGTTGATGCTGATCAAGAATATATATACTTTATAGGGTCGGAAATTATTCCTTCTCCCTGTTACATACTTTTGCACAAACTTAATATACTCTATGTACCTTCGGTACAGAGTATAAAAAACTGTGGCAGGTATTTTTGGTTTGCCTTTTGCCTTGTGTATCCAGCAACATGAACGTAATCCTCAGTTTCTTATCGATAGTTGGCATATCGATAGCGTGTGTGGATGGAGAGAACAGCTGATGCACAGCGCAGGAATATATTGATAAGCGAATTTCAATCCGGCTTTAGAAGTGGATACTCAACGGTGGATAGTGTATTCTCACTAACAGCAATAGCAAAGTTCTATCTTGATCGAAAACAAAAGATGTATCTGTGCTTCGTCGGCTTCAAAGCCGCTTTCGATACAGTAAACAGAACAAACCTTTTGCTTAAGCTCAGCCGGTTAGGAGTCTCGTCAAAAATTCTTAGCTTGATTCGAAATCTGTAAACTAACAACATAGCTGCAGTATGGAATGGAGAACAGCTTTCAGATTGGTTTGGCAAGAACACAGGGGTGAAACAAGGATGTCTACTCAGTCCACTGCTTTATAAACGATGTAACAAATGAGCTCCCAGATGGTATTTTTTTTGCCGATCATACCATAAAAGTTTTAATGTATGCTGATGACATGGTGATAATGGCAGACTCGCCTCAGAAACTGCAGGAGATGATCGACTCACTCTTTCCGTACTGCCAACGTTGAAACCTACTAATTAATATTGACAAGACTAAGGTGCTGGTCATCCGTGATGGAAGAGGACGTGCAACAAACAACCAGAGTTGGAATTTAAATGGAGAACTCTTGGAGGTCGTAAAAGAATTTAAATACCTCGGAGTTACAGTAACAGTACAGTAAATAATCGCAAAATATCTGCAAAGCAGTACAAGTCAGTTTTTTGAAAAATGGTGGTGCCTGGCAAACGATAATGGAATAGCGCTGGATATATCAGATTCAAGCTCATGGGATCTAGTGCATACGAAAGTTATAGAACAAATCGATTGCGCAGCCATGAGGAGGTTTGAATTTCAGGCCAGTCAAAGCTCTACGAGAGCAATCTATAAAACTCTACGCTACAACCTAAATGATGCAAACTACTTCCACGACGAATTCAAAATCTGGCAGATATCGCTGATTTGCAAAGCACGAACAGAAATGTTGCAATTAAACGCCGCGCCATATCGCACCAACAGCGAATGTGACCTGTGCAATTTAAGGACACCTGAAGACACTTTTCATTTTGTTGCCATATGCCCCGTTTTTAAGGAAATCAGAAAGCTACACCTAAATAGATCACAACTGACCCATCAGGAAACCATAAACATTTTAAATGGATCGAATTGGACTGCACTTGCGAACTATATAAAACATGCACTTAACTATAGGAGACTGATACAAACAGAAACTTTTTAAGGATATCCCCTGCAAACATTTTGTCGGGTTTCTTATCTCCCTCGTCAAAAAGTGAGATTGGCGATAGTTTGAGATGAGAGTCTGATGATAGTTTGGCGATTTACAAAAACAAAACACACAAGGTTTCGCATTTTTAACATAAAAGGGATAAATTGGCGATATGTGGCATCAATTTTTATTGCCCTATATATATGGACAGAGTCATAAATAAGAACTTGAGAATTACAAGCATGCATATAGGGGTGAATGCTTTCAAATAGATTCAATACAAGTAACCCTCTAGTTGCCTCGTCTTAGACGCACAGCGTGGCGCAGTTGTATAAAACGTCAGTCCCATCGTGATTTCAGTCCAAGGGAACTGAGTTCGAATCGCCTCAGAGTAAGTAAAAGTTTTTCATGTAATTAAGTATAAGTTTGTTTAATTCGTTGTTCATCGGAACAGGCAAGCAGAGAGCGCAGCGCGCACAAATATTTATTTTTTTTGTGTGAATCGCTTTCTTATCCCTGAGAAGAGACTTTTTCGTATCTCCCAGAAGAAACGCTTTCTCGCCTTCAAGAAGTGTCGCAGAGTGACACATTTCTTCCCGAAGGGAGATGAGAATGCGATAAATATGCGATATCGCCAGAGTGAAGCGACACCTACTGGAAGAATCGCATTCTTATCTTCTGCGATAAAAAATGTTTGCTGGGTCCACATAAATCTCAAAATTACTACACAAACAAAATTACATACAAACATTCACTTTTACTTGATTGTTTAAAAATCAATATTAGCTGACGGCAAATAAGATTATATACAATTAGAATAGTAATAAATTGTAACACCAAACCGCTACTCCATACTACAAGGCGAACGATCTGGTTTTTGGGGACGACCCGGGCAGCCAGGTGTATTCACCGAAGTAGCACTGGATTAGGGCAAGGTGATCGACAGACGGTTCAAAACCAAGTCGATTAAAATTCGTATACTTTATTTTTAGTTGAATAATGTTAAATAATTAGCAATATGTTGTAATAGGGCATTCAAGACTAAAAAATAAAGACACTACTACTACTATTACTACGAAGCGTCAGCGATATTTCGTTTCCTTCGTTCGTCCACGCATAATTCGTTAAATAACAAACACAACCAAAGTGCAAGCATCGTTATTTTGTCTTTTAGTTTGCACGCGTTCTCTGCATTGCTGGAACATTCTTTACTTTTCCCGTGAATTGTTAAATAAAATGTTAAAGAAACAATCAAAGAAGTGAACAAAATAAAAAACGAGAAAGGCATAGCTACGACGACTGTTATGGCTATGTCGTCTGCGAACCCGTGTATCGCCGATCCAGGTGGTTTGCTGATATTTAGCACTCCATTGTACATCACGTTCCATAGGAAAGGGCCCAGCACTGATCCTTGAGGAACTCCTTCTGAGATGTTATAGGTCTGTGGACCTATTTCAGTGTCGTACCACAATACTCTGTCCTCAAAATATTGTGCGACTATTCTGATGAGGTAATGTGGCATGTTCCATTCTCGCACAGATTACTCTTTCGAAGAGCTTTCCAACTGTGTTTAGAAGACAGATTGGAAGGTAGGATCCAGCCTCGCTTGCGGGTCCTTTGTTCTTTGGGAGTAGGACCAGTCTTTGCTGCTTCCAACATCGTGGAAAGACTTCCTCCATAAGGCATGTTTGGAATACCTTACAGAATACCTCCGGTTTACTTTTCGCCGCCGTTTTGACGATTTCGCTGGGAATTCCGTCCAATCCGGGAGCTTTCTTTGCTGTAATTTTCTCTGCTGCAATAGTAATTTCCTCCGGGCTTACTACGATACCGGCCATATGTGTGCTGCTTGTCCACAGAGGGTTGCTGTTCCTCTGCGCTGGGAACAGGGTTTCAACAATTTCCTTCATAACCTGCGGATTGGTTGGAGCCTTTCCCATTTCTACGAGTTTGTTACGCACCATTTTGTATGCTGAATCCCATGGGTTTCCCTCTACGCTATCAATAAGTTCTTTATTTGCATTCGCCTTGCTTTTTATACCCTGTACCCATTAAAAATGGGTAAAAGGGGATAATGAAGTTGTGCAAATGTATGTAACAGGGAGAAGGAAACATCTCCGACCCTATAAAGTATATATATTCTTGATCAGCATCAATAGCCGAGTCGATTTAGCCATGTCCGTCTGTCCGTCTGTCCGTCCGTCCGTCTGTCTGTATGAACGCGTCGATCTCAGAGATGGTAAGAGATAGAGGTTTGACATGTATTGAACAAATCCTTCTTTTATCTGTACGCAGATCAAGTTTGTTTCAAATTTTGGCCACGCCCCCTCCCGCCCCCGCAATTTGGAAAAAACGTTATATCTCCCACAGTTTTGAAGATAGACGATTTGTACTTTTAAGAGATAGTTAGTAATTAGCAAAATAAATCGATTTGCCGAAGAAATTATAAAAATCGGATGAACGGTTCAGAAGTTATGAGCAAAAAAAGCGAACCAAGCACCCCGCCACCACCCCATCCACCCTAAAAAAAAATGTTGCATACTTTTCGGATGGTCACTCTCTCATTGTCAATTGTACAGGGTATATTGAAGTCGGGCTACTCGACTGCAACGGTCTTACTTGTTATACCCTGTACCCATTAAAAATGGGTAAAAGGGGATCATGAAGTTGTGCAAATGTATGTAACAGAGAGAAGGAAACATTTCCGACCCTATAAAGTATATATATTCTTGATCAGCATCAACAGCCGAGTCGATTTAGGCATGTCCGCCTGTCCGTCTGTCCGTCCGTCCGTCTGTCCGTCCGTCCGTCTGTCCGTCTGTCTGTATGAACGCGTCGATCTCAGAGATGGTAAGAGATAAAGGTTTGACATGTATGGAACAAATGCTTCTTTTATCTGTACGCAGATCAAGTTTGTTTCAAATTTTGGCCACGCCCCCGCAATTTGGAAAAAACGTTATATCTCTCACAGTTTTGAAGATAGACGATTCGTACTTCCTAGAGATAGTTAGTAATTAGCAAAATAAATCGATTTGCCGAAGAAATGATAAAAATCGGATAAACGGTTCAGAAGTTATGAGCAAAAAAGCGAACCAAGCCCCCCGCTACCACCCCACCCAACCTACAAAAAATGTTGCATACTTTTCGGATGGTCACCCTAAGGAACGCAGGAGCACTGTTAATTTAATTTAATTTTATTTCGGTTTTATCCCAACGCTACAGATACATAGGTACTATAAATTGGCGCATTGGTTAACGGGTTTATCGAAGTCGTTTAGAGCCGACTTCAACTTACGCTCTCGTTGTCAATTGTACAGGGTATATTGAAGTCGGGCTACTCGACTGCAACGGTCTTACTTGTTTCTATTGCTTTTTCAACCGAATTCCGTTTCAGCTTGAACTCATCTGTGAGCTCTGTATGAGCATCCGTTCCTCTGGCTCTTCTTGCTCTTCTCCTAGCATTAAAGCATTCTGTCCTTATTGATGCGATTTCCGAGTTCCACCAATATGCTACAGGTCTTTTTGTGCGCCTTCCCTTTCTTGGCATTGTCGCATCACATACTGCGGTCAGAGCCTTTGAAAGATTCCTTGCCATTTGATGAGCCGTACCATCGTTTACTGTCATGTCCCCTATCATGTGTTCAAGCATCTCTTTATCGATTGCTGTGGTTTTCCATGATTTTGAACAGCATTGCCGTACTCCTCTGGTATGTCGGTGACTACTAGGCGGTACTACATTGAATTCGAGGGTTTGGACTTCTGACACATTCCAGTTTATTTGCTGCGATTTGAGGGACTGGCAAACGTGACGTCTATGTAGGATGATCCACGGCCATTTTTGAAGGTGGGAGTCGTTCCGTCGTTGAGTAATACTAGCTCGAGGTTGCACAGGGCTTCAAGTAGGACACTACCCTATTGTTAGTACTGCGGCTACCCCAATCTACTGCCCAGCAACTAAAATTGGTCCTTTTCCCCGCGCGTCGTTTACTATGTCGTCTATTATTTTGTTGTATTGTGCAGCATCATAGCTAGGAGGTGCATAACAACTATATATGTGGATTCCTTTTACCTTCGCGTATGCGAAGCTCTCATGTGGTGTCGGGATCTTATGAGGCTCACTTATCAGCAAAACGTCGACCTTATTTTCATCTGCTACATGTAGAAGGAGGCTCTGCGCCGCCGCACAATGGTGTACATTGAGTTGAGCAAATTTAATCATTTTGATAGTAGTCCGCTCACTTCTCGCTTATACATTGGGCACTGGTACGATCCCGTTCCGTGTCCTCTGTCGTCGCTGTCGCTGCATATCATGCAACAAGGTTTATTTCTGCAGCTTTTTGAGAGGTGACCCTTTTCTCCGCATCTGATGCAGTTTGTTGCCCTGTCTTCGTTACTTGTACAGGATCGAGCAATGTGCCCGAATTCTAGGCACTTGTAACACTTTATTGGCACGACAGTTTGCTTAACCCTACATCGCACCCATCCAATTTGAACGTATCCTCTCTACAATACCTTGTCCGCTTCGCTTGTTGTAAAAGTTACGTTCGCCGCCTGGGACCCATCGCGTAGCTTCCACATGCGTTTGATATCTCCTACCACAGGTGGGCTGATATCTTGGAACTGATTTGCGAAGGCATCACAGACATCTTCCACGGTTGTGGTCTCATCCATACCCAGACACGACAGGACTTTCTTGTTGCCCATCGTATGCACGGCGGCGTCTTTATCCAGCAGTTTGGTTATGGCTTCAGAACACTTGACTGTTCTCCCTGCGGCTTTTCTATCGATCTCTAAGAGAAGCTCACCATTTTGTGTTGGACGTATTTTCCGTACGTTTTCACCGAGCTCCTGCAGCTCCGGGTCGGATTTTAGCTTTTTCAGCATATCCGCGTAAGATGCTTCTCCGGTTTTTTTTAACCATAATGGCTTCGGGTCTCGATTTTTGATGCACTGGCATTGGTGTCTTCGTTGGTCCCAACGCGCGTTTTCCGCGTACTTGTTGCCAATTCTGCTCTGCCACTTTCTGTGTGGTTGCCGCTGGTGGTGCCTTATGCAGCGCATCATCCTGGGGGCTGCTCTGTGCCTCCTCCGGTATGTCAGATCGATCTCTAGGCATTGGATGCCCCTTTGCCCTGGGTGTCACCTTTTTACCATCCCTCTTTGAGTTTTTGCCCCTATGCGAAGTTTGGACCGCTTTGTCACCTGATGCGACCTGTGTGCACAGTGGAGAGGTTGGTTGTTCCGTGTTTACAGTCTCCAGGACTTCTCCGGGCGTTCGATCGGCATTACTACAAGAGCTTTTTTCAGCTGGTGCCAGTCTTGTATCATCTTCGACTGTGAGTTGGCATCTGACCAGTTGTTGCAGCTGCTTAAGGCGCTGAAACCGGTCTTGCCATTCCCGGATCAGACTTCTCACTTTTTTTTCATTAGTGAGGTACAAGATTTCCTCAATAATTTTGCCGATTTCTTCAATTTCCGAAAGCTTCGCCTTTTTATTTTGAGTTGGCAATGGGGTTATTTCCGGGCTTGACACGTCTCGTCCCCTTTTTGGCGTAGGTGCTGGATCCAGCTCGATAGTTTCGCCATCCTCTCCCATTGCCTTCGCTGGTTCTTTCAGTCTCACAGGCGGGGATCGTGCCACTTTTGACGAATTAGCAAAAGGGTCCATCAATACTGAGTCCCAATTTAAACTACTCGCCAGGGGGGTAACGTTACCCTCGTTCCCTCGTTGGGTTCCAAAAGCTAATTGTACTGCCGAATTGATTTCCGGCTTTTGTTTGGGCACCTCAGTCTCCATAGTACAGGACGCCCCGATCCCTGGTGGTGAGGCCACAACATGAATTTCAAAACTGTCTTAAAATTAAGCTAAAATAAAGCTTAAAATTTCCTTTTTAACAAATAGATTATATACAAACACAGTGTTCAGGGAGCTTTACAAATTATTCTACTTACTACGATTTTTTCGTAACTTGGACACGGACGAAGTCGCGGCGGGTTCAGCTAGTAAAGTATATGGGCATATCCGCCAAATGGTCAACCTGGACCGAAAAATAAAATTTTTTATATTTATTTACTAGCAAATAACCCGATGCGCTTCGCTGCGCCTTCAACAGTATAGAACCCCGTAGAACCCAGAAATCGAGCTTTGCTGATGGGTTCTCCCCACAACTCCCACCCCCATCCCTCCCACATCCCACCCACTCTACACCCAACTCCAACCCACCCACTTCCCGCCCACATCCCACGCACATCGCACCCACATCCCTCCCACTTCCCGCCAACATCCCATCCACTTCCCACCTACATCCCACCCACATCCCACCCACTTCCCGCCTGCATCCCTCCCACTTCCCGCCACATTCCACCCACTTCACAACCACTTTCCATCCATTTTCCACCCACTTTCAAAACAACTAACCACCTACATCCCACTCACATCCCACCCACATCCCATTCACTTCCCAGAGGGCATCTCAGCCTTATTTCCAATATCGGAAAATGAAAACACAACTGAATTTTCATTTTGACCTTACAAACCGAGTTTCAAGTCAATCGAATGAAAAATACTTATATCGCATGTTGAATTTTCCGGCCATTTTCACGCCTGGGGGTGGATTTTCCGATATTGAAAAACCACATTTGTATTATCTTGTATTCTGTCCTTACAAACCGAGTTTCAAGCCAATCGGATGAAAAATAGTATTTTCATGCAGAATTTTCCAGTAATTTTCCGACCGTCAGTTCATTTTTTCCAACTTCGGAAAATCACATTTCAAACTCTTTCGTATTCCATCCTTACAAACCGAGTTCGAAGCCAATCGGATGAAAAATAGTTTTTTTCATGCAGAATTTTCCGGCCATTTTCCTCGGGGCGGAATTTCCAAAATCGGAAAATTACATTTCAAACTATTTCGTATTCTGTCCTTACAAACCGAATTTCAACCCAATCTGATGAAAAATAGTTTATTTTGTATGCTAAATTTTCCGGCAATTTTCCGACCGTCAGGTCATATTTTCCATCTTCAGAAAATCACATTTCAAACTATTTCGCATTCTATCTTTACAAACCGAGTTTCAAGCCAATCGGATGAAAAATAGTTTTTTTTCATACAGAATTTTCCGGCAATTTTCCGACCGTTGGGTCAAACTTCCAACATCAGAAAATCACATTTCTACTTATTTCGTATTCTGTCCTTTCAACCCGAGTTTCAAGCCAATCGAATGAAAAATAGTTATTTTCATGCTGAAATTTTTCGGGAATTTTCCGACCGTTGCACAGTGGTCCGGCTTGCATGGGGAGAGCGGCCAAAAATACTTATAGTTGAGGTAGGGACTTGAAACTTAACGTAAAATTTTTTATATTTATCCTAAAATAATATGTAAAAATCAGCCAGATCGGACAAAAAAAAACACCAGACCAACTATATCAAATAGCTGCCATAATGAAAAAATGGTCTGATATTCAGTTTTTATATGAAAAACTTTGGTTTTCATTTTATTCTCACCTTTACCCACAAAATTTTGGAAATTTTCGTATATAACCTGGGAACCTTCAGTAAAAATCTGTATACTATAGGTTATAGCTGCCATGGGAACAATCAGTGTAAAACGAGTTTTTGCCGGAAAAACTATTTCGCCTTAAAATCATAATGACAGAAATGATACATGTATTTAACAAAAACGACCTTCAAATAAATCAATTTTTTTAATTTATATGTTTACCCTTTAATATTTGCATATATGTGAAGTAACAATTCGACAAACATACACATGAATGTTTTAAAAAATCATATTTCATATAGTTTCATCCATTAAATCAATAGCTGATTTTCGAAGCTTGGACTTTGTTTTGCATTGAAGTTTTCTTTGACCCGCAATAAAAGGATCAGAACTTAAAAGTAATCTGTTCAATAATTCGTCAGGACCCTTGAAATTTTCCACGTATGGTTTATCCTAAATAATTTAATGTCTTTATTTTTTGCCTCTGCAGCTTCCTCAGAAAGCTCTCCAATTGAGACTAAACAATTTTTTATAATGGCAGGACCATGTAATAACACTTTATGGACCGATGCAGGAAGGTAGTACCACGGATATTTAATGATAAGAAGTTTTGCTGTTTCTAATGCATACTCTCCGAATTTTGTAGAATTTATATAGGAGCCTGATGACATAGCTTGCAAAATTGTTGAGCATCTTATTATCAAGTTCTCTTCAACACCTGTTATAATAGCAGACATATCAGGATTATTCAGAAATGCCTTTGCAGTATTACCATCGTTAGACGTTTCGCTTCCGCCTGCCTTAGGCTTGTCGAGAATTAAGCCCATTTTTGCTCGGAACTCTGATTGAATAAATTTTTTTCGGATTAAGAATTTCCTTTTAGCTTCTTCAGAGCGAATTTGCCAAATTTCTTGGTCCAGTTTATAAGATATTTGAAGCTAATACTCAAAGAATCGTATGCACGCATGTAATGGCGATAGCCCAAATTCATATCGGTCCTCATGAACATCTTTTTGCAGGCATACATCTAAGTTATTCATTTGAGTTGGAGTTGCTTCACATATGGGTAATTCTTTTATAAACCAAACAGTTAAAAAAATTTTAATTTTTCATTTTAATAAAAAAAAAATCGAAATTAGATCTCGACATGCCCACCAAAACGTAATTTGCGGTTTTGAACAAAAATTTTTGTTAATTTTATACACAATTTCAAAAATCGTCAAAAACGAAAAAATGGAAAAAAAGGGTTTTTTAAAAACGTGATTTCTCAGGTTTGGTTTATCGGACAGCTTTCAAGTTGATATTGCTGAAAAGTATTTTACTGTAGCTACTCAAATTATAATTTTAAAGATTTTTAAATTATTTAATAATATTAAGTAATTGTTGCTAAAAATTATTTATAATTTTTTCTCAATGTTAACCACCATGAATCACCACTTTAATCACCATGAATTTGTACCAAAAAGACAAATGTTAAAACCAAGCTCCAACCGAGCTGATCACTTACTCAGATTTTTCTGCAACTCCCAAAGAAAGCGCTTTCCAGGTGGTGGCAGATACTGTGGAAAATAAATTTTGCGTTGACTCACACTCACATATTCGCAGACAAAAAAATCACCAATGGCTCTTTCTCTCTTTTTATACCCGTTACTCGTAGAGTAAAAAGGGTATACTAAAGTCGTGCAAATGTATGTAACAGGCAGAAGGAATCATTTCCGACCATATAAAGTATATATATTCTTGATCAGCATCAACAGCCGAGACGATATAGACTTGTCCGTCTGTCCGTCTGTCCGTCCGTCCGTCTGTCCGTCTGTCTGTATGAACACCTAGATCTCAGAGATGGTAAGAGATAGAGGTTTGACATGTATGGGACAAATGCTTCTTTTATCTGACCGATCAAGTTTGTTTCAAATTTTGGCCACCGCCCCCCCTCGCAATTTGGAAAAAACGTTATATCCCCTACAGTTTTAAAGATAGAGGATTTTTTCCAGGGGATAGTTAGTAATTAGCAAAATGAATCGATTTG
Organism: Lordiphosa stackelbergi; assembly: GCA_018904235.1. Taxonomy (NCBI): domain Eukaryota; kingdom Metazoa; phylum Arthropoda; class Insecta; order Diptera; family Drosophilidae; genus Lordiphosa; species Lordiphosa stackelbergi. Next base: position 37,288 of record JAEIFU010000398.1, read on the forward strand.
CCAAAGAAATGATAAAGATCGGATGAACGGTTCTCAAGTTATGAGCAAAAAAGTGAACCACAGCCCGCCCGCTACCACCCCTCCAACCCTAAAAAAATGTTGCATACTTTTTGGATGGTCGCACTAAGGAACGCAGGAACACTGCTAAACATGTTTTTTCATGAGTAACGGGTATATCGAAGTCGGTAAGAGCCGACTTTAACTTACGCTCTCGTTTTTTACTTATTTCATTATGCTTCTTTTAACCGTTAGCTTATGCTCTCTGTCTTCGATCTCTTGCTTGTGAGAGGGCTTCTTGGCAAACACTCGTTAAAATGGCTCAACAAAAAAAAAACCAAATGAAGGAAATGAGAAGAATTAACGGTTAAGCACGGTACGGAATACTCCAAACTGTTTGGGGGCACAAAAAAGTCATTTATTACGCGTGTGGAACCTAAAAACATATTAGTCTGCTAAAATAGCCAAAAATACCAAAAACGCCAAAAAAATGACAAATTTGGTATTTTAACGGTGACCTCACAGAACTTTCAGCTGTGATTTGTTTACAAACAGATTTTACAAAATTAAAAAAAATTAAAATTAAAACAATGTAGAATATTTCCGATCAACAAACCGCAAATCGGATCGGTGGTGCCCTTGTGGTTGCTCTAGCAGCAGTTATTGTGTTGGAAGAGGAGGAAGAAGAGGATGCAAGACGCAAACGCAAGCGGCCCAGTTGTTTGGGACGCGAAATATGTTAGAAATACTATCAAGGAGTATATAAACTCTCCAGTAGGATCTGTACTATGGCAATACGAATCTGCTGGCGTTTCAAATCAATAAAATATTTAATAGTTTTAGTTTTTATTTGTATTAACTTATATTTTCTAAAATTAAAGAAACTGGATTTCATTTTATTAGTTTTAATAAACTAATACTTAAAATTAAGGGACAGACTTTCATTTTTAATTGATTTCAAGTATTTAAATGTTTTCAAGGTACTGACTTTCATAATTATTTGGTTTTATATGTACTTCTTAAAGATACGCATCATCTTCGTTGGCTCGGGCAAGCAACAACTCTGTTACAGCTCTTTCTGCACTGCGAGCGGCAGATGGAGTCATTTGGTTCAGCAAACTGTCCCAATACTGCAAAGCGGGCAGGTGTACCAAGGGCGGCTGAGTGGGAGCATTACCCAATTAGTAAGGTTTCGTCCAATCATTAAATAAGCAATACTTACATTTGAGTACAGAGGGCAGTCTGTGTTCTCAAAATGCACACTGCTGTCGGGCAGAACATAATTTCCGTTGCCCTCTACTTGCTGCACCACTTCCTCAAAATCAAAAACAGCGTCTTAACTTTCAATGAGCGTGGGAGTGCTGTTAGTCATTGAACTGGAGGAACAAGACGCTTCATTTGGGTCGAAAGAAGAGCTGCACGTTCTATATAAAAATATCTAATAAATATATCCAAAAATTATTACATACTATTAAATAAAGTTTACCTTCGTTGTGATGACACATCAGGCATAAACGACACGATTTTACCCTAAAAAATCCCCTAATGCCCAATGAAAAAACCCCCCCCAAATATGTGCGGCTAACTCCCATCCCAGTCAACTTGGTCGCTCGCTTGGGGCACCTCCAACATGACTCCCCCGCACTGTCACTTTTTTTCTTTTGAGACATTTTCTGTCATTTTCTGACTGTCAAAATAAATAAAATTAATTACGTTGGGCGCACAAACAAAGCTCGAACAGCAGTTTTTGCCATCCACAAAAAAAAATAAATAAAACTAGAGGTTTGACATGTATGGGACAAATAATTCTTATACTTGCAGGCAGATTAAGTTTATTTTCAATTTTTGCCACGCCCCCTCCCGCCCCCACAATTTTGAAAAAACGTCATATCTCCCACAGTTTTATGTATCGATTTGCCAAAGAAATGATAAAGATCGGACGAGCGGTTCTCAAGTTATGAGCAAATAAGTGAATCTGAATCACTCCCGGCCACCCCCGCCACCCACGCCGCACAATCTTAGAGAGAGAGAGAGGGAGAGGGAGAGAGAGAGAGAGAGAGAAAGAGAGAGAGAGGGAGAGGGAGAGAGAGAGAGAGAGGTACAGAGTATATTATAGTCGGGCTTGACCGACTTTCTCACTTGTTTTTATATGGAGTTTTTCGTTTGCGACCGCTTTTTTGAGTACTCCGTACCGTGCTTTAAGCCGGGTATCCAGCGCCGCGGAAACTAAAAATTCCTGTCAAACTTTATATAAAAACGAGAGCGTAAGTTAAAGTCGGCTCTAACCGACTTCGATATACCCGTTACTCATGAAAAAACATGTTTAACAGTGTTCCCCCGTACCTTAGTGTGACCATCCAAAAAGTATGCAACATTTTTTTAGGGTGGTAGCGGGGAGGGCTTGATTCACTTTTTTGCTTATAACTTGAGAACGGCTCATCCGATCTTTATCATTCCTTCGGCAAATCGATTCATTTTGCTAATGACTAACTATCTATAATACATTTGCACGACTTTAGTATACACTTTTTACTCTACGAGTAACGGGTATAAAAACTGTGGCAGGAACTTTTAGTTTACCTTTTCGTTGCTTGTGTATCCAGCAACATGAACGTAATCCACAGTTTCTTATCGATAGTTGACATATCGATAGCGTGTGTGGAAGGAGAATACAGCTGATGCACAGCGCAGGAATGTATTGCCAACAATTATTTTG
>JAEIFU010000398.1:42500-141638 GCA_018904235.1 Lordiphosa stackelbergi
TATTTTTTTATTTTTTTTTTTTTATTTGACAATTTTAATATACCCTCTCCAAGGGAATAAAAAAACGGTATTGGAAAGTATCATGGAAAGTATCATTTGAAGGATATTTAAGTGGAATTTTCTTGCTGCCTCTCTTTCACTCACTTTTTTGACATTTCTATGTTTGATGCTAATCCTATATGGGGACGATTATTTTTTCGGCTTGCTGCTTACACAGCATTTAAACACACACAAGAAAAATTTTGCTGACAAAGCGCCGCTTGCTCCCGGGTTACTTTTGGAGTGGTCAGCTTCGCCGACCAACGGTTTCGACTTCTCTCGCCGATTTGCCGGTTTTCTGGGCCGCTTTTTCGCCTTTAAATGGAGGAAGTCGATGGCCCCGTCTGAGTCGTTTGCCACGTTTCAGACAACTAGCGTTTCTCTCGTTGCGGCTCCAATCGCCTGCCAGTTGTTCTCTTAGAATTCAGTGATGAACACAGCAACGAGTACTCCTCCAACAAGAGGTAAAGGTCAAGGTAAAACTGGCTATACAGCTCCTCAACGGGGCCAAGCCAAGCTTCTCTCAATCTCTTTGGCGTGTGTGCTTTAAATTTTTCGCACAAGAGAAAGGGACCTACAGTTTAACGCCGGATCCGAACGGCAAAGTTTGAGAAATTGCTTTTTCATGGCTAGTTACTTCACAGCTGGCGCCACTAAGCTGGTGAAGGTGACCGTATGTGTAAAAGCTAGTTTCTAAAGAAAGAAAAAACAAGAGGGCAGGGGTACAAATGCTCTCTCTTCGAAACCAATGGAAGTTGTGTTTGTTTTTGGGTTGTCGCTCTTAGGCTGCACTTTAAACGGCCAAAGCCAATATCCAAAAGATTTTTGCGAGATATACAAGCGCCGCCTATGATAGGTTTGAGAAGAAAAAATTCGACGGAGTACAATCGAAAACACGAGAAAACTACCCGCGTAAACACTTGAAAACCCGACCCGCACTCACTCCAGATTGTAAGACACTCAAGTAGTCCTCCGATCGGTTTGAACTGCGAAACTTCAAAATTTGTAAAAGCTTGTTTGTATAAAAATAATGTTTTTGGATTACCTACACCCTACAAATAATAACAAAAACAAGGAACCACTATGCCTGAGCGAACTCATTGTTTTATTTGGCACTGGCGAATTAATTAAATTAAACTTGAAGTTTATCTTTTCCACTGGGGCTTAAGACTCTGTTCACAGCGCGACTTTAACTTGCTATTTGCACGAGCACTTGAAAATGTGACGTCTACTTCGGGTGAACAACCACATGGAAAAGACTCTTAACTTGTTGGTACAAACGAATGAAACCTATTAACAGGGCCCGAGTGAAAGACTCCAGTTTCTTTAACGACCCCTTTGGTGCTGTAGGACGCATTGCGGACTTTCTCTTAGCTTTCACTGCGTGCCAACTCTACTCTAGGGGTGCGAAGTGTTGCCCCCGTTTAGGCTGTCTCCTTAGCGACAAGGTCCATTACAAGGTTCTTGTTGCGCATCGCACTGTTTCGCAGATATGGTGTCGTTTATTGCCAGCCAATTAGAATAATTTCTTAAAACGGTTAGTCAGGTACGCTTGCACTTTTGCCAAAACTTTGCAAGCTCCTTGCAAACGTAATTTAGACATTTCTCGAACTCTTCCTGATCAAGCTGATATCCCAAATGACAAGCATGTTAATAATGGAATCCTTTAGATTAGCCGACTTTTCTTTATTCGAACCTGCTTCTCCACACCAAATCTCAAAAGCATGCAAACGTGAAAATTGGCATTCATAAGTGGCTCCTAAGGAAATAATAAGCTATTATTTTAAAGAAAAGAATATAAACACAAAACATAACACAAAAATAACAACAAACGACAACACAAACCAACAAACGGCAGCAAACAACAACACACAGCAGAAGCACGTCCTTTTCAAAATTGAGGTTAGGTTACCTTTTCGTATATTGCAAGCCGCACGGCACCTTACGGCACTTGAATTAAAATTTCTTATATTCTTAAAATGCATAAGAATATTATATAATATAAATATCATTCGAAAAATCTCTGTACGGCTAGATATGCCACTACTTCTACTAATTCTACTGACTGAAAAATTTTTGGGCATTATGTCCGATTTTATTTCGGACATACCGTCCAAATGAATTCGGGCGATAAGTCCGTTTTCATTTCGGTCATATCGCCAAAATTTTATTTGGGGGATATGTCCGAAACGAATACGGACTAATCCGGGGGTTCCACAGAAACCTCTTCCAACCAAATTCCAACCGAATTCCAATTCTTAGGTGCCACAGAAATTTATTTTGGTTGGTTTCAAAGCTCTCTTGTTTTGTGAAGAGATTTTGCAAAATGTACCCTTCAGAAAAAATTTAATCAAAAAGTAGTGATTGAAATATAAGCATTTTTAATTTTCTGAGTGATCTACATAGTATATTTTGTATTTTTATATGATAAAACGAGAGCGTAAGTTAAAGTCGGCTCTAACCGACTTCGATATACCCGTTACTCATGAAAAAACATGTTTAACAGTGTTCCCGCGTACCTTAGTGTGACCATCCAAAAAGTATGCAACATTTTTTTTAGGGTGGTAGCGGGGAGGGCTTGATTCACTTTTTTGCTTATAACTTGAGAACGGCTCATCCGATCTTTATCATTCCTTCGGCAAATCGATTCATTTTGCTAATTACTAACTATCTTTAGAAGGTACAAATCCTCTATCTTTAAAACTGTAGGAGATACAACTTTTTTCCAAATTGCGGGGGCGGAAGGGGGCGTTGCAAAAATTTGAAACAAACTTGATCTGCGTGCAGAAAAAAGAAGCATTTGTCCCATACATGTCAAACCTCTATCTCTTACCATCTCTGAGATCTAGGTATTCATACAGACACATTTTTCATTTTTTTACATTGACTTTGTATCCTTTTATATTGGTACCGAAGGTACATAGAGTATAATAAGTTTGTGCAAAAGTATGTAACAGGGAGAAGGAATCACTTCCGACCCTATAAAGTATATATATTCTTGATCAGCATCAACAGCCGAGTCGATATAGCCATGTCCGTCTGTCCGTCCGTCTGTCCGTCCGTCTGTCCGTCCGTATGAACAAACAGATCTCAGAGATGGTAAGAGATAGAGGTTTGACATGTATGGGACAAATGTTTCTTATACTTGCAGGCAGATCAAGTTTATTTTCAATTTTTGCCACGCCCCCTCCCGCCCCCGCAATTTTGAAAAAACGTCATATCTCCCACAGTTTTGTAGATAGATGATTTGTACCTTCTAGAGATAGTTAGTCATTAGCAATATGTATCAATTTGCCGAAGAAATGATAAAGATCGGATGAGCGGTTCTCAAGTTATGAGCAAATAAGTGAATCACCCCCCTCCACCCCCCTCCCACCCATGCACTACCAACGCACAATCTTAGATAGAGAGAGAGAGAGAGAGAGAGAGAGAGAGAGAGGGGGAGAGAAAGAAACTCAGAGATGAGCGCAGCAGCAGCTCTGCATTTATCTCTTACTCTAGGTACAGAGTATAAATATAGTCGGGCTTGACCGACTTTCTTACTTGTTACTCTACGAATAACGGGTATAATAACTAGTTTAAGATTTTACAAAATCTCTAGTAAAATATTGCAGTTCACAGTCGGCCAGCAAAACCAACCGAGCAAAAATAGGTCCCAACCCACAAAAAAAATTATTTATACATTTTTCGGAGTATTGTATTTATTGAGTTACTCAGCAAATTAAATTATATATTGAAGTAAAAAAAAAACGATCATTGGCATCTTAATAATCTTCCATTTAGCATAAAATAAATGAGTATTTAAATAAAAATATTCGCTAAAAGTTCAGAGTTGGAAGTTGGCAAGTCAGCATATTCATACGCATTTAGTGAATGCCCGATTTAAGAAGAAAAAGAATACATCTGTGTGTAGAAGAAGAAGACAAATTGCGCGAAAATGTAAGTAATCATTAAATTTATTAATTTTAATTGATAATATCTGTGTGGATTTTTTAAGGGAAAGCATAGAACGCCTCAGCAGGATGAAGTGTTTGTTCGCTTCATTGAGAAGCACCCTGAAATCGGCCGAGGGTACACCAAAGGTGATAGAGTCGCTTTGGCAGTTGCCTGGGCCGAGTTAAAAGCTGAGTTAAACTCTGTTGGCCCGCCTTGTAAATCAACCGAAGAATGGCGCCGGGTAAGTATATTATTTAATGGTGAGTTACTAGACATTTAAAAATTACATATATGTATAATTCATAGGTATGGAAGGATTGGAAGCAGACCATAAATAAATATTTTTTCGAGTACGCTATCCAAGTAAGCTTGAGGCTATTTCATCCCGAATCGCGGAAGCACTTTGTTGTTGCCTATTACTGATGACTTCTTCATCCTCACCTCCACTGAATGGAATATTGTTGTCTTCTCCTGGGTTGTACGGAAAATCAGCTTCGTTTCGAGACCGGCAAATGTTGTGCAAGGCGCAGCATAAATTAATTATCCTGGTTAACTTTAAAGGTTGGTATAATAAGCAACCTTGAATTGACCTGAATCGACTTTTGAAAACACCCATTGTTCGTTCCACGACATTCCGTGCAGATGCATGTCGCAGATTAAAGGTGTGCTGCATTGTTCCTGCCATTGGATTTTTGTATGGAGTCAACACATAGGGCTCAAGTGGATAACCCGAATCAGCTAGTAGCCAGCCATGTGACCCATTGTCGAACTTTTGTTGTAGGAAATGCTTAGACTCGCTTAAGTTCCATGCAAAGGAATCATGAGTTGCTCCAGGCGATTTAGCATCCACAAATATAATTCGCAGGGTGTAATCACATATCTATACGAAATTTGGATAAAGTATGAACAGCAATTCATATTTCTTAAGTGTAACACAATTGGACAACACCCCTACTTACAATCATTTTCCTCAATACGATACGTACATCACAAAACACTACACATTAAATTGTTTGCTGGTTTAATAATACTCACAATCATTACATTAAAACTAAAATATCCTTTCCGATTCAAGTACTGCACATCTTCTTCCTGCGGTTTAAATATTTTTACATGGGTGCCGTCAATGCAACCGATAACCCCAAACTTGTCATATAAATGGGACTTTGACTTCAAAATATTTTCATCACTTTGATCAAAATTTATAAACCGGGGGCAAAGTGTTCTTTCCAATAAGGGAATTATATTCCACATTATTTTGCAAACAGATTGCCGAGACAATGCCAAGTCCGTGTCTTTGCCAATAACTCTTTGAAATGAGCCAACACCTAGAAAGCGAAGCGCAGTGGCCAGCTGCAGGATTGGTGAAATTAATGATGCTGGGATTTGTTCTTCAATTACTCCAAATATCAACAAAAATGTTCCTTTATCGATACGATAGTTATAGCGGAAACTAGAAAATAAAGCGGCAATCAGAACTTGTAATTAATTAAACAAATTAAATAAGGTCTTACGTTGCATCAGAGCACGCCAACGGATCTGATGCGTTTCTCAAACGCAATCGTTGAATGCGTTCTTCATTTAGTTGTCTCCTCCGGAGAAAATCCACGGCAACTAAGCCGGCTATTGGTATTTTGCAAATGTTTTTTAACAAACAAATAGAAGCTGCTGTTTATTTACTTATGATCAGCCGCTCATTGACAGTCACAGAGATCGTAGGTTTGACGCACAATAACAGAGTTGTCACAGGTTCTAAAAGTTGGCGGACAATTTAAAAAATTTTAAATATATTTTTAATTCACTTAATATGCAAGTCCAGGCAAATAAATATTTTGCCTTCAATTAAGTAACCGTTTCACGTTTTAAAATACTTATCAATAAAACAAATTATACTAAAAATAATTAATAAAAAAAATATTTTTGCTTGTTGACAACTCTGCAAACGCAGTCACAATTCTTAGTCAACAAACAGCTGTTCTGTTTACTGATGCGGACTCTCAACTCCGAAAAATGAAATCTCTCAAAGTTCTGTGGCACCGACGGTTTTTTCGAGCGATTTGCAAACCAACCGTCCTCAAAATCTCTAGAGATTTCTGTGTCACCCCCGATCGGGAGGGTTGTGGGGTATATGTGGGTGGGATGAAGGTGGAAACTGGGTGGAAAGTTGGTGGGAATTGGGTTGAGAGTGGGTGGGATGTGGATGGGAAGTGTGCGTGCATTGGTTCTATAATGTTGAAGGCGCAGCGAAGCGCGAAGGGTTATATGCTAGTCTATATATAAAAAAGAGTTCAATCTGACTAACTGACTGACTGACTGACTGCTGACCGTCGCACAGGCTAAACCATAAAAGATAGTAAACTGAGTTTTTTCCAGTAGTTTTATCTAATGTGATACAAAATCGGATTTTGGAAAAATCTGTCGGGAAATGTGGAAAATTCGAGGAAACTTTTTTGTTTTTCATCCGATCAAGTTAAAACTCATTTTGTAAGATCTATATAAAAATTCAACAATAACTGCTTACCAATCTTCCGGAAAATTCACCCCCATGGGTGGAGAGTGGGCGGTCAAGTGGGTGGGAAGTGGGTGGGATGTGGGCGGGAAGTGGGCGTGAGGTGGGTGGTATGTGGGAGATATATGTATGTGTATGTAGATGGGATGTCGGTAGTATGTGGGTAGGAAGTGGGTGGGATGTGGGCGGGAAGTGGAGGGTATGTGGGTTGGATGAGGGAGGTATGTTTGTGGTATGTGAGTGCAATGTATATGGGAAATGGGCGGGATGTGGGCGGTAAGTGGGAGGGAGGTGGGGGGAAAGTGGGCGCGAACTTTGTGGGAAGCGGGAGGGATGTGGGTGGAAAGTAAGTGGGAAATGGGTGGAAGTTGTGTATGAAGTGGATGGGGAGGGCTCTGTGAAATTAGACCGCGTGAATTAAGACCGCCGTGCATTTTTAGACCGCGCGGCCTTATTTCATTTTTCAAAATGAATTTAGGCCGCGATCACAAAATGAAATTAGACCTCGCGGCCTTATTTCATTCTTCAAAATGAATTTAGACCGCCATCACAAAATGAAATTAGACCGCGCGGCCTGATTTCATTTATCAAAATGAATTTAGGCCGCGATCACAAAATGAAATTAGACCGCGTGGTCTTGTTCTTACAGTAAGTATTTAATTTAAAAAATTGAGTCGCTTTCAGCGCCGCAGGCGAATTTTTTTGTATCAAATTTTCATTATTTTTTAATGTTATAGATAGTTTCTTTTATCAAAAACCAAAATTACATTTCTTTTGTAATGGCGGTCTAAATTCATTTTGCAGAATGAAATTAGACCGCGCGGCCTAATTTCATTTTATGATGTCTTAATTCCATTATACGCCTCTTAAAACCCTCCCAAAGTATAAAAAGTATGAAGTTACTACTCTCGTGAAATTTCGTGCCATCAAATGTACTTATTTTTGTAAACACATGCTGCACATTCCGACTGGGATGTTCGTACTCATTAACACAAATGCGCTTTTGCATATTCACTTTAAAACAGTTCTAGTTTTACGCAGAAGCATACAACTTACTATTGCTGAAACGGAAAAAACGTATTTTTGTTGAATATTTGGTCTTTCGCGCTTCCCACGTTCAGGGGACAGTCCTTGACCTGAAAAGGATGTCGCCCAACGTGCTGCCTGGTCTTCCATCGTCGCTGATGTTGATACAAATGGAACCTCCATTTCTGACCGATCACAAGCTACTGGCAATCAGCACTAGGCCCTCAACTTAGGCACGAAATCCCTCAACCAGAGACACTACAAAGTCATAACTGAGGCAACGACAAAGTCTTCACACAGGCACCACATAGTCCACGATGCGAGGCAATTTTAACCCTGCTGTTGATAAGCTTTGTCCTTTAGCTTCGAAACTCGGCGACAGCTCGCGTCGGTTCAACCAAATGAAAATTTTTAGTACTTACGCTATTTTAAATAAAGTTAGTTAAACCAACTAAACACTTAACACAAACTAAATGGTTGTAGCGGCACTTGCCACACTAATCATCGTTATCACGAGTTTACGTTTTGTCCACCCCTAAGTCTTTTGTATTATTTTAAAACCTTTATTTCTTAGCATTTAACGAGCTGCAATGGTTTCCTCTATTTTTGACATTTAAAAGAATGTTCACCTTTGTTAACCTGTTGTCCCCATAATTTGTCCCTATGTACTGCATATAGCCTCTAGGATTAGAGTGCGGTGTACCCTCCGGCTTCAATTTACGTGTGTATTTTTTATAGAGCCATTTTGGTTGTTTTTTGTGCGTTTATCCTTATAACTCCACTGCCATACCGGTCTGGAGACTAAACATTTCGAAAAGAAAAGTTCCTTTTCACAGTGTTCTGAATATTCCATACAGGTATCCACATACTATACATATGTACGTGCACTTTTATACTTCAGCATCCCACATAGCATATAATATAAGAAGATTTCCGACCAGACTCAAAATAGAATTCTCCTGTAACAAACCGATTTTAATCTGTATTTACACATAAATATTCATATAACAGAGAACATAATTTTTGACCGATTGGAACATTGGTTGTTAGTGGTCTGACAATATTATACTTTAAATACAATTCTGTAATAAGTACATATGTATGTTAGTTAATTTTGCAAAGATATATCTAAAAACAAAAAGGTTTTCTTTTTAATTTATGTACAAATATAGTTTGACGGATCTGTGTAATCTTCCAGCCCGATGTCTTTACACCTGAGAATTTAGTTTCGACCGACGCTGACAGACGGAAAGGGCTAGGCGCTCGGCTCGTGAGCTAATCCATGAACCGATTAGAAATTCCAATTTAGACATCTTAAAAACACTTGAATCCGAATTGAAATTTAATAGTTATAAAATGTTTACAACAAAACGGAAATCGTGTATAAATAAAAAAATGATCTGTTTGCCGCATCATTTCTGAAAATATAAGTACCGGCGCATTCGTTGAATGACCAGACTGACAAAATGCTTCATTTCAATAAGTGCAAAGAGGTATTTAGAGTCTCTCTTGTGGACATAATAGTATTCAAGTAAAACAAAAAGTGTCTAAAAGAGCCGAGGAAGCGTCAGCCTATAAACAGCTTAAAATTCTTATTTATCGTCTATCGTTACAGAATAGTTTCATGTTTGGGGAGTACGCATATTTTGCTTAAGGGGTTTCCATTTTCTGTGAAAGTTTGTGTAACGGTGTATGAATTTATGTGATAGTCGAGAGCGTTGTCAGTTGCATTGTTTTTGTTGACGGCGATGGTGTCGGCACAAAAAGACTGGAAGATGCTGTTTCAGTGGTCAAGCTGCGCTCTTCGTAGACTCCGGCGCGTTCCTGTATGCAAATTGTCAGATGAAATTAATATTATCTCTTATATATTAAGTAACTAGCTTAGGTAGAATATATAAATGCCATTAAAATAAAGAATACAAAACCCATAAGGATCGGTTCAGTCCAGGTTCTGGTGATACCCGAACAAAACCGGTAACCGAAAACCGTATAAAAATGAAAGCAAAAATTTTCTGGTACAGAATCTATTTTGGTGCTTACAAAAATACATTCAAACAAATATTTCTTTTGTCCATTACAAAATTTCAATAACCTCCGAAATTCCCCTTTCAGTTGGATATGCAATGATGAGGTAAATAGAGCAACACATGTATGCCGTTCTGATTTCCAAATATAAATCCCATAATTACAATGAAAATGCTTATCAAATTTGCCTCTCCCAATATGTCATTGGAACACGGAAAAAAATTCCTATAAAAAATGTTTCTGTCCAGTGGATTGCCAGATCGCTCTCTTGACAACTTGTTAAATTTCAGTCAGTAAGCAACTGTTGTAAGCGAAGCATCTCCGCTGAGGAATTTTTTGTGTTTTACTTAGTAGCTTAGTAGGTTTTGTATTGAAAAATATTACTCTCTCGCTCTCGCTCTCTTTGACACAAATATAAGGAGTTGTGAGAGAGCGAGTGAGCCTACCTTGTTTAGTATACCTTGCTTCGCACTGTACACTAGAGAAAGTTGTTGTGACAAGCAAACTGCAATTGTCAAATATCAAATCGCACTGTGGCGGGATATTTATAGGAACATATTCAGATATGTACAATCACATTCAAAATATCATTATAACTATAAAGGTCAAGTTATTAAAGTCGGATAACTTTTGTGCACGCCACTGCGTTTATTGTCATTGTCATTTTAAAGTACATTTGCAACCTGCACTTAGGAAGATTGCAACTTAAACACTGCACTCGCGAACTATACTTAACAGGCACTCAAAAACAATACGAGACAAATCCAAATTTAAACTTATTCTTAGCGTAAAGCTTAAATTTCAATATTAGCTGGCGGCAAATAACTTTATGCACAACATGGATAGTAGTAGTTCAAAAACCAATTCGATGTAAGCCCGTTCACTTTATTTTTAGTTGAATAATATTAAATTCATAACAATATGTTCTAATGTCGGGGCGCTCTTACCTAAAACTAGACACTACTACTACTACTTTAAACATTATGTTAACAGACAGCGCATGCTAACGCCAGATATATAAACAAAATTGTATTTTGGATTTCTTCGCTATATGCTATGCGATCTTTCTACTTCTTTTTCTTTAATTTGTAGGAGTTATTGAACATTTTTTATAGTGGTTCGAGAGGGGGAGTTGCGAAATTTTAAAACAACCTCAATGGAAGGGGTGCATGTAGTAACGCCTGCTAACACAACGCCCGCGGGCTTTATGTCACTTTTGAAAGTGTCATAACGCCCGCTGCACTATGTCACTTTTTGCCGGCCTTTGAACACTTTACGACCGAAAAAAAAAACGAGAAAGCCAAGCTAACTTCGTCTTTGCCAAAGTTTTTATACTCTTGCAAATGTTTTAATACATTAGAGTTTAAGAACGCCAGCATTAAAACAAACAATTTTTCTAAATAAAACCCACTTTTCGACCGATAGTTCCTATGACAGCTATAAAATATAGTCATCCGATTTTGATGATGTAAAATCGCATAATATTAATAATCGCTGAAGTGAGACACGTTAACATTAAAAACAAAAAAATTTTTCTCATAAAAACCCACTTTCGACCGATAGTTCCTATGGCAGCTATAAGATATAGTCATCCGATCCGGTCGGTTCCGACATATTAGCAGTGTGCAGTAAAAAGAAGACTCTGTGCAAAGTTTCAGCTCGATAGCTTTAAAACTGAGAGATTAGTTTGCGTAGAAACAGACAGACAGACGGACAGACGGACGGACAAAGCTCAATCGACTCAGCTCGTCACCCTGATCAAGAATATATATAGTTTATAGGGTCGGAAATGAATATTTCTATGCGTTGCAAACTTCTGGGCAAAATTATAATACCCTTTGCAAGGGTATAAAAATTGTTTGTTTTAATGCTTGCGTTCCAAGTGGCCGAAAGTGTATGTGGACACACATAGAGTTTCTCGAATGAAACAGAGACAGCTATAGTCTATCTCGAAAAAAGCCAAATCAATGCCCAGTGGTCTGCCACAGCAACCGCGAAAACGAGTGCTGTTCGTTTTTCTTCGGGAACATTTTGAAGTTGACCTCTGGTCAGCAGCGAGTTTCTAGCTTCTTCTTGTTAATTTCTTCATTTGTACTGTGCTATTCCTCTGCTATGCATATTTCCAAATTGTAAAAAGATAGGCTATTCCCTTTATAAGTCTCTAATTGTATGTAAGATACATCACACATATATATAACAGATGAGAAAAATTGGCTGTTTTGATATGATTCTGACCAAGCTTACTCTCAAAATATCCAACATTAATATTTAAAATGTTGCTATGATATTCCCTTAAAAGGATATAAAAAGAATTAACATATAAAGTTTTTTTTTGAGTTTATCGAGATTAAGTCCGAAACTCATCCCCCTTATTTTCCATATATTTCAAATTTTCGATTTTGATCGCTGCCAAACTTTTTACTATATCTATTGGATCTATTTTTCCGCCCAGTATTTTGAAATCAATTATTAAGGGCCAGTCTAATATATACATATATCAAGGAAATAAAAAAAAAGTATTCGCTGTATTGTGTTCTATTTTGTGTAAAATTTTCAAATTGATATATCTTATACACAGAAAAAAAAGATCACGATATTTAGTATCATACGGGTATTTTCAATATCAAATCGGCCTTCATCTGAAAAAAATATCAAGGTGATATTCTAGCGTCCATATGTTTTGGTAGAAATAGTTTCACATTGATCTGAAAAATTGATATTATTTCGATATTATTAAAGATAGGGCTGATATTTGATATTTTTTTTTCTGTGTACTTTCCATGTGAGATGAGAATATGTCGCAATATTATTTTAAACGTGCATTTTCATGTTAATGCAATAGCGACATATCTCAGTTGTCCTGCAATCGATTTTGCACAATCATAATTCTGCTTTCAGTTTAAACATCATATTTTCCACTTTTATTTGTAAGCATAATATATTATGATTAACTCGAAACCAAAAGAACCATGGTTGCTGGGCTTATTACATTGCCAACTTTAACAACGTTTTTCTCAAAATAGATTATTTTGAGCTATGCCAGTCTTGAAGTAAGTGAGCGATATGTATTATACATCTTACATATTATTGGTGACCGAATAAAGGCAATAGCCTATCTATTTACAATTTGGAAATTTGCATAGCACAGGAATAGCACAGAACGAATGACAAAATTCACAAGAAGAAGATAGAAACTCGCTGCTGACCCGAGGCCAACATTGAAATGTTCAAGAAGAACTCGTTTTTGCGCTTGCTATTTCAAAGCAGTGGGCATTGTTTTTCCTTATTTCGAGATAGACTATAGCTATCTCTCTTTGATTCGAGAAACTCTGTGTCTCTTTCTGCTTTTAGACTTTCGATGTCTACTTTGATCTCAAATCATATCTCAAAGGTATTTGGAATATCACTTTGAGCATTTCACATTTTAATATAATATTCTTAGTATACGTTATGACGTCTCTTGCTATCAATGCAAGACGTACATTTTTGAAAATTGGTGCGTTACGTCACTGTTGAAAGTGTCATAACGCCCGCTTTCGGTGGGACATAACATCCGCTGGCATTATGTCACTTTCGATAGTGACATAACGCACAAATTCTGAAAAATATACGATTTAAATTGATCGCGAAATGGATTCACAGGGTGGTTCATCTAGTGTTTGGAATTTGAACTATTTATAATTTAACTTTAAAAACGTCAAATGTCGTTTTGAAAGCGACTAAGCGATAAACTGACTAATAAATAAAAACATGGAAATTAAGGAATTGGGTTTCTATTCGCTTGAAGAACGTTGGGAAATATTAAAAACATATTTCCAAAGTGGTGAGTCCTCGACTCAAGCTGTGCGAAATTTGGGAAAAACATTTACCAAAAAAAAACTCAATTTGTGGATCAATTCCTAAAGAGAGTTCGTGAAAGTGGAATGTTGGTGGATAAGTTTGTGCAAAAGTATGTAACAGGGAGATGGAATCATTTAAGACCCTATAAAGTATATATATTCTTGATCAGCATCAACAGCCGAGTCGATATAGCCATGCCCGTCTGTCTGTGGCGGGGGGTGATTCACTTATTTGCTCATAACTTGAGAACCGCTCATACGATCTTTACCATTTCTTTGGCAAATCGATACGTATTACTAATGACTAACTATCTTTAGAAGGTGCAAATCATCTATCTACAAAACTGTTGGAGATATGACGTTTTTTCCAAATTGCGGGGGCGAAAGGGGGCGTGGCAAAAATTAAAAAAATTAACTTGATCTGCCTGCAAGTATAAGAAGCATTTGTCCCATACATGTCAAGCCTCTATCTCTTACCATCTCTGAGATCTGTTTGTGTATACGGACGGACGGACAGACAGACGGACGGACAGACGGACATGGCTTTATCTACTCTTCTGATCAAGAATATATATAATTTATAGGATCGGAAATGATTTCTTCTCCCTGTTACATACTTTTGCACAATCTTAATATACTCTATGTACATTTGGTACATAGTTAAAAATCATAGAATATTGTGGGGTAGTTTATTTCAAGGTTAAGTAGTAGTAAAGAGCTAAGAACTTGTTTAAAACCAGTTTTAAATCATTTTATTTCTAAGAACCAAACCTTGACCTTTTGGAGTTTAAGGAAAACTTACATTTGATTTATCGTATTTAAACCGTTTCCAGATGTTCGTCTTTGGCTCCATGGGTGTACCATCTACATTGTAGTTGGGATTGGAGAAGGTAAGTACTGAACGGCTGGAACCGCGTGAGTGACGCTTTGATTTTTTGCGATTAGTGTTGAAGGCGAGCACTAGAAAACAAAAATATGGTTAGCCGCATGAAACGAATATCTTTTTAGTTGTCATTACTGAAGATAACAAGCATGATAATGATGACCATGACAATGACCACACCCAGTGCAACGAGAACAAAGAGTTCACGTTCGCTGTCTGATTTACGCTTCCGCTCTTCGCTGTCCAAGTCATTGAGGTCATCTTCCTGATCAGGCGGCGTGGAATCATCGGTGAACTCGTCTGAGTATTCTGGTGGTTGATCGCTTTCCAATCGTGGTTGCACCATTTCCTTAGGTTTGGTTGAACATGGGCGATCGTGGGGGTCGAGTTGGTCTGGGCAGGCGCAGACATAGTCAACCGCACGAAAAAAACACAGATGCGAGCAGCCCCCATTTTCCTGGGCGCAGTGATTCCAGCTCTTGGCCTGACGGTTTAGCGAGACAGCCCTTATATCTAAAGCACCGCTCAACGCGTCGCGCACCTCAAACGGATTGCTGTAGCCCATTCGGGGTACACGTTGTGAGCGGTAAACGGACTTGTTGTACCAGTCCGTCCAATAAATGTTGCTTTCAAACTGAGAAAAGAATCATTAAATTTTTAAGCAGAAAAAAAAAACAGTATTGCTTACCATTGTTAGTCCGAATGGATGTGGTGCATATGGGACAATCGTCTGCCGACGCTTACCATTGAAGTCAACCTGTCCAATGTTGTCTTCCAGGGCATCAGCCCAAAGTAAGCGGCGATTGCTATGCGAAGAAGGACACATTACAGTGCGATTGTTGATAGCTTTCATTAAGCCTTGACACTCACCTGAAATCAATTGTTAAGCCCGTTGGAAAGCCAACGCCAGAGGTCACAATTGCCGTGCGATTGGAGCCGTCTAAGTAGCTTCTCTCAATTTTGGAAGGAGAGTCCCAGTCCGACCAAAATAGATATCTGCGAAAACCAACACGAATACATACAGTTATCCAATATGCACAGCATACGGTGGTACATACGCCTTTTTAGGATGCACAATAATAGAGCGTGGATCGCCAAGGTCATCGTCGATGAGCTTCTTACGACAGCTGCCATCAAGGCGTGCCACCTCGATTACTTTGCGATCAGTGTCGGACCAGTACAGGTTTTCGGATATCCAGTCAACAGCTATGCCATTTGGGGTCAGCAACTCTGTGCTCACAATCACCTTGTTGTCGGTGAAATTTAGTAAATTGACTCTTCGAATAACGTCCAGGTTTACGTCAGCAAAGAATAGCCAGTTTTTACGGTAGTGGTAATCAAGAACCACAGCTCCATGCACGCCGCTTATGGGCAAAACCACGTCCATGTAGTCACCACTATTCAGTGAGATCATACCAATGCCGGATCGCAAGGCAATAAGCAGATAGTCCTAAATGGAAGAAGGACGATGGTAAACAAATTCAAATCTTATACAACATACATTGATCCAAATTGAATTCTTACATCTGGCAGATTTTGGCACTGCGTTGTGCTATTTTCTCGCAACCGCAAGCCAATGGGACACTGGCAAGTGAAGCCCGATGGATTACGTAGGCACAGGTGAGAGCAGCCACCGTTATTGCGTCCACATACACTTTCGGCCATTGGTTGGTGCTTCGTTATGACTTTTATGTCCATAAGTCCGTCGATGTTAGTCATTACGTCACGCTTGGCGCTTATGTTGCGACGCTCAGCCATGTGCAAAGCCTTCGACTTCCAGTCTGTCCAATAAA
This sequence comes from Lordiphosa stackelbergi, assembly GCA_018904235.1. Classification (NCBI taxonomy): domain Eukaryota; kingdom Metazoa; phylum Arthropoda; class Insecta; order Diptera; family Drosophilidae; genus Lordiphosa; species Lordiphosa stackelbergi. The sequence goes on from JAEIFU010000398.1 coordinate 58,551, forward strand.
TATAGTCTTCTGTGAGTGCCAGCGCATAGGGGTGATGCAGCGACGACATAATCAGCTTGCGCTGGTTGCCAGTGTAGTCGCAAGAGTCAATGGTCTTAAGACGTGCATCTACCCAGTAGATGCGCTTGCTTTTGAGATCAAGCGACAGTCCATTTGGCCACCCCAGATTCGCAGTAACAATGCGAGATCGGTCATTGCCATCTAGATGAGAGCGCTCGATCTTGCGATAGTGTCCCCAGTCCGTCCAAAAGAGCAAACCGGCCTCATAGTCGAGGGCCAGTCCTCGTGGAGACTCAAGGTCCTTGTAGGCAATTACGTGTCGATTGCTCCCATCAAGACTGGCCACCTCAATGGTGTGCCGACCGGCATCTGCCCAATAAATTGTTCGACCAACTGAATCAACCACCAGACCATCCGGATTCTCCAGGCTTTCGCCAATAACTTTGTGCACTTGCAGGCCATCGGGACTGGAGCTCATTATAACGTTCTCGATAGTATCCGACCAGAAGATGTAGCCAGTTACCTTGTCAACGTCTAGAGCAACCGCATTTGATATTGGCGGCAATGGCAGAACCACGTCAATTAGGTGATCGAAGTCCAATGAAATTTGGCGTATATCAATGCGATGGGCGAACAGTATGTATTTGGTGGGACCTTCGGAACATGTGCGCTTATCCTCCTTTAGCTGTACTCCAACTGCACAAGCACAAGTGTAGCTAGTTGGATTCAACAGACAGAGGTGGGAGCAACCGCCATTCTGTTTGTCACATGCATTAAAAACGCGCCTTCGCGTTCGATGAAACACACGGATGTCCATGAGGTCACTGCTGTTGGCGATAACTGTGCTGATTCCCTTGCCAGTTAATTTGTCGGCGCTCATTGCTGACTTTGTGTCCCAGTCGGTCCAGTAAACACGACCCTCACTAACGTCCAGTCCGAATGGATGTCCGAGGCCACCTGTGAAAACGGTTGAAATGAAGTTTTTTGTGAAACAGGCACAGCTAATTAAAACTTACTTATGATAATCTTTCGGCCGCTTCCATCAAAATTCATGTTTTCCAAGGTTTTAGTGCCACCGTCGACGAAGTAGAGTTTATTTTTGTCATAGTCGATGGCCAGTCCGTTGGGCCATATGAGTTTTTTCGACGAAATAATGACGCGATTATGACCATCCATATCGGCACGCTCAATCATTGCCTCCTCACCCCAGTCAGACCAGAACATAAGACCATCTGTGTGGTTAAAAAATACTATTAGTACTATTACAATACAATGGTCGTAGGTGTAATTTTCACTATTCGAGAACACAAATGAGTGCCCTTTTTTTTTTTTGATGAAAATAAACTTGAATTTTCAATTTTTGCCACGCCCCCTCCCGCCCCAGCAATTTTTAAAAAACGTCATATCTCCCACAGTTTTGTAGATAGATGATTTGTACCCTCTAGAGATAGTTAGACATTAGCAATATGTATCGATTTGCCACAGAAATGATAAAGATCGGATGAGCGGTTTTCAAGTAATGAGCAAAAGGACCCTTCACCGAAAGCCGCCATCTTAGAGAGAGAGAGAGTGAGAGATGACACCGAAAATTTGTTTTGGGTTGGAATTTGGTTGGAAGAGATTTCCGTAACACCTCCGAAAGAGAGATTTAGGGCCGTTTTCTCATGCTGCTGTTTTTGCAAATCTAGGTGGATTTGCTGCATTTGCTTTGCTCATGTTCATGGTTAGTCATCTAGATGGATTTCGTTGCCATCTACTTGATCCTCATTGATTTCAAAACCATGTACTTGCTTAAGCAAATAATGTATTTTTATGTATGCGTGCATATGGTCACACTGAAAAATATTTAAAATCGAAAAACAACTGCTGCTAAAATCAGTTAAGTCTGAATTGATAATAAATATGCAAGACACCTGCAGACATTGCCGAAGAGACAGATTCGCTTACTAATTTCCCCTAGTTAATTGCTTAAGCTAAGTTTATAGAGGCTAATAATTTGGCCAAACTTTGATTAAAACTACTACTAAACTAAAACTATATTGTTATACGCAAATAATTAAATCAAATATGGCCGGAAAGTTTCACAATTTGGCTTATATGGCCAAATTTTCATCAAAATTTTTCCAAATTATTTGCCTGTGTGAACTTAGCTTTAGACCTTTTGCTTAATCTCCCATCATAGTATGAAGTCGTTCCAAAAGAAAAACCTTTTCCTCCTCTGTGAAATGCATGCAGGCATATAAATAAAATAATAATTCGGCGAGTGGCAAGGCGCTGCCAACTCACTTTTAGTGCCGTTCCAGCCCTCCCAAATTTAAAATCAATCTACATGAGACAACCGATTGCACAAAAACCACCTAGTTGCGAATTCTAGGTGGATTTCGATTTGAGCAAAAACAGGAACATGAGAAAACGGCCCTTAGGGTTTCTGAGTGAAAAAATAGAGGGAAGCTAACTTCGGCTCGACCGAAGTTTATATACCCTTGGAGCATGATATATACCTGTCTGTTTATTGTATTAAAAGTAGAAACAATTATAATTAAAATTTCATAAAAATCAAATTCTCTTTTAATATCATTGGCTTCATTAGCTTAATTTTTAGACAGTTTAGACATATAACATAAATCAATCTGGGGAAAGAGGATTAGGTAAGGCGTGGAAAATGCACATACAGGGTTGCCCATATTCGACGGACCCATGTTTTTTTTTAAAAAATCAAAGAAAAAAATAAAAATTTGGCGGTTGGCAATCTTAATCATTTAGTTTGTTCCAAGTAGATTTGTTTACATCAATTTTTGAATATGATATCTCTCAAATGGCCGCCTCTGGCGTTGATGGCGTATTGTGCCCTTTTTGCAGCATTTTCCATCGATTTCTCCAACATTTCGGCCGGAATAGCGGCTATTTCTTCACGAATGTTGTCCTTGAGCTCTTCTACGGTCCTTGGCTTGTTAACGTAAACCTTTGACTTCAAATATCCCCACAAGAAGAAGTCAGGCGGCGTCAAATCGGGCGAACGCGGTGGCAAGTCCAAATCACCACTTTTCGACATCAAACGGCCCGGAAACAATTTCTTCAGAAAATCGATTGTTATGCGACTTGTGTGCGGTGGAGCGCAGTCTTGTTGAAACCAGAACTACCTCATACGCTTTCGACGAATAATTGGCATCACAAAATTGGTCATCATGTCGCGATAACGCTCCTGGTTGATGGTAACAGCATGGCCATTTTCATTTTGGAAGAAAAACGGCCCAATGACCGTTTTCGCACTAACGCCGCACCAAACTGTGACTTTTTCGTCATGAAGAGGCACTTCTTGAATCTCCTGAGGATTTTCAGTGGCGTAAATACGGCAATTTTGCTGATTTACGGTCCCATTTCACACATTTCGGTCACATTTTTTAATTTTTTAAAAGCACGTTGAGTTTTCACAATTGACTTGTTCTGTTGAATGTAAATTTCAACTATTTCAGAGCGCTCGCGTGGCGTGTATTGTTCCATGGTAAAAATCTGCTTGGACTGACGCTTCAAACGCGGTATGTCATTAAGCGATCTGACATCTCTGTCAAAAGTTATGGCGTTGCCAGATGGGTCCGTCGAATATGGGCAACCCTGTATACACATATTAAATTCTATCCAGACCCTTTGTAAGGGACACAATTTAATTTTCAAGTCGCGCGGAAATTCCAGAATTACCAAGTGGGAAAGTCGGTCAAGCCCCATAATATACTCTGTACCTAGAGTAAGAGATGTATGCAGTGCTGCTGCTGCGCTCATCTCTAAGTTTCTCTTTCCCTCTCTCACTCTCTCTCTCTCTCTGCCTCCCTCTCTCTCTCTCACTCTCTGTCTCTCTCTCTCTCTCTCTCTCTTAGATTGTGCGGCGTTGGTTGTGCAAGGGTGCCGTGGCAAAAAATTGAGAATAAACTTGATCTGCCTGCAAGTATAAGAAGCATTTGTCCCATACATGCAAAACCTCTATCTCTTACCATCTCTGAGATATGTTTGTTGATACGTACAGACGGACGGACATGGCTATATCGACTCGGCTGTTGATGCTGATCACGAATATATAATATATACTTTATAGGGTCGGAAATGATTACTTCTCCCTGTTACATACTTTTGCACAAACTTATTATTCTCTACGTACTTTCGGTACAGAGTATAAAAATTATTCCCTTCCTGTCTTGTGAATAATGAAGAGACTATAGTATATTCTTCTTCCGAATGACTATGTAGTGAATTTAGGGTCAAGGGACATTTTATTTTTAAGTGCGCACCTATATACATTTGTTAAATATTAAATCTCCAGGATATTCTCGCAGAACAGCTTAGTCCACAACAATCCACAACACCAATTTTTTGCGTTTTCTTCTCGTTTTGGCGCCTGCATAACTAAATGAAGGTCTATGCCAAATCTCAAACCTGTAGTGTAAGCCGTTTAGGCTGTGGATTGATAACATGTCAGTCAGTATGTCAGTCTGTCAGTTAATCGGGTCACCAGATTTATAAGTATAGATGTGGTCGGAGATACTTCCTTCTATGCGTTACAAACATCTGAACAATTTAAATATACCCTCTCCAAAGGTATAAAAATTATTTTTATATAAATAATGCTGCCAAATGTTAATGCACCTTTGTGGTAGGAGTAGGCTGGGGTACCTCTCGCATGTTTCTACAACATGGGAGGTATCAATTGTAACTGTTAAACTACCAATAACTAGCCATGAAAGAGCTTCTCAAACTTTGCCGTTCGGATTCGGCGTTAAACTGAAGGTCCCTTTTTCTGTTATAAGCACACACTTCAAGAGATTGAGAAAAGCTTGGCTTGGCCATTTGGGACTGTATAGCCAATATTAAATTACAAAGTTCCAATTAGAAACAATTAAATCATTTACAGGGTAGTCATGCAATGTATTATATAATACACTAGCAAATAACCCGACGCGCTTCGCTGCGCTTTCAACAGTATAGAACCAAACAATATTAGATATAATAATACACCGCAGAACCCAGAAATCGAACCCCACCCCCATCCCTCCCACCCACTCTCCACCCAATTCCCCCAGTTCCCACTCACTTCCCACCCACTTTCCGCCCACATCCCGCCCACATCACTTCCACATCCCACCCACATCCCTCTCACATCCCTCCCTCTTCCCGCCCACATCCCACCCACATCCCTCAAACTTCCGGCCCACATCCCATCCGCATCCCTCCCACATCCCGCCCACATCCCATCCACATCCCTCCCACTTTCCGCCCACATCCCATCCACATCCTATCCACTTCCCACCTACAGTCCACCCACATCCCACCTACTTTACACCCAATTTCCCCCAATTCCCACTCATTTCCCACCCACTTTCCGCCCACAACCCGCCCACATTCCACCAACATCCCACCCACATCCCGCCCACATCCCTCCCACTTCCCGCCCACATCCCGCCCACATCCCTTCCACATTCCATCCACATCCCTCCCACTTCCCGCCCACATCCCGCCCACATCCCTCCACATCCCCCACATCCCACCCACATCCCTCCCACATCCCTCCCACCTACATCCCTTCCACATCCCACCCACATCCCTCCCACATCCCTCTCACTTCCCGCCCCCATCCCATACACTTCCCACCTACATTCCACCCATATCCTACACACTTCCCGCCCACATACCACCCAATTCCCGCCCACATCCCACTCACATCCTAAATGAAAACACTAATGAATTTTCCTTTTTACCTTACAAATCGAGTTTCAAGTCAATCGGATGAAAAATAATTCTTTTGCATGTAGAATTTTCCGGGCATTTTCAATCGGATGATAAACAGTTTTTTTCATGCAGAATTTTCCGGCAATTTTCCGACCGTCAAGTCTAATTTTCCCACTTCGGAAAATCACATTTCAAACTATTTCGTATTCTATCCTAACAAACCGAATTTCAAGCCAATCGGATGAAAAAAAGTTGTTTGCAAGCAGAATTTTCCAGCCATTTTCCTCGTGGGCGGGTTTTCCAATATCGCGAAAATATGTGTCGAATTATTGTTCGTACTATTCTTGCAAACCAAGTTTCAAGTCAATCGGATGAAAAAAAATTTTTACCATACAAACTTTTCCGACCCTTTTCCCACTTTTCCGGGTGGGATTTTCCTGAAAATTAGTACACAGTTATTGTTGAATTTTTATATAGATCATTGAAAATGAGTTTGAATCTGATCGAATAATAAACAAAAAAGTTTCATACAACAGTTTTCCGTGAATTTTCCGACTTCATGGATAGATTTTCCAATATTTTAAAGTTACGTTTCCTATATTTTATTATGTGTAACTTTGAAAATGAGTTTGGAGCAAATCGCTGGCAACTATAGTTTCGACCAAACAACTTTGACCACCCACTTTCCACCCAGGGGGGTGAATTTTCCGGAAGATTGGTATGCAGTTGTTGTTGAACTTTCATATAGATCTTTGAAAATAAGTTTGATCTTGATCGGATGAAAAACAAAAAAGTTTCAAACAACAGTTTTCCGCGAATTTTCCACATTTCCCGATAGAATTTTCCGAAATCCGTTCTTAGTACTCACTTTCAGCATAAGATAAAACTACTGTGAAAATCTCATCTTTCTATCTTTTATGGTTTGGGCTGTGCGACGGTCACCAGTCAGTCAGTCAGGTTGAACTCTTTTATATATTACTAGCAAAAAGCCCGTCGCGCTTCGCTGCGCCTTTAACAGTATAGAACCAATTTTCGAATCAGTTTGAAGTCAATCGTGAGAGTCAAATATTTACCACAGTTGAAAATATTCCTTTTTGTTTTCTCTGGAGATCCCCGAAATCTAATCATGAAATCAACGTTTTACTACTTTGCTCTTTCACCGTTACGACTTTGCTGCTGCGTTCTTCACTCCCCATCCACTTCTTACACAACTTCCATCCGTTTCGCACCCACATCCCTCCCACTTCCCGCCCACATCCCATCCACTTCCCATCCACTCTTCCCCCAATTACCACCCATCCACTTCCCACCCACTTCCCCCCAGTTCCCACCCACATCCCTTCCACATCCTTTTCACATCCCTTCCACATCCCACCCACTTCCCCCCAGTTCCCACTCACTTTCCACCCACTTCCCGCCCGCATCCCACCCACCTATCACCCAATTCCCGCCCAGATCCAATCCACTTCTCACCCACATCCCTCCCACTTCCCGCCCACATCCCACCCACTTCCCCCCATTTCCCACTCACTTTCCACCCACATCCCACCCACATCCCTCCCACCTCCCGCACACTTCCCACCCACCTATTTTCCCACTACTCTCCCACTTCCCAGTGGGCATCCCGCAGGTATTTCCAACATCAGAAAATGCAATCACTAATTATTTAGTATTCCGTCCCTACAAACAGAGTTTCAAGTCAATCGGATGAAAAATAGTTTTTTGCATGAAGAGTTTTCCAGGAATTTTCCGGCCGTTGGGTTAAATTTTCCAACATCGGAAAATCACATCTCAATTTATTTCACTTACTATTCTCACAAACCGAGTTTCAAAGCAATCAGGTGAAAAATAGTTTTTTCCATGCAGAATTTTCCTGCCATTTTCCTCGTGGGCGGGTTTTCCAAAATTGGGAAAACACGTGTCGAATATTTTGCGTACTATACTTGCAAACCAAGTTTCAAGTCGATTGGATGAAAAAAAATGAATACCATACAAACTCTTCCGACGCTTTTCCGTTTTTTCCGGTTGGGATTTTCCGAAAAATTGGAACACAGTTATTGTTGAATTTTCATATACATCTTTGAAAATGAGTTTGAATCTGATCGGATAATAAACAAAAAAGTTTCATACAACAGTTTTCCGTGAATTTTCCGACTTTGGGGATTGATTTTCCAAAATTTAAAAGTCTATTTTGTTTATGTTTTAGTATGTGTAATTTTTAAAATGAGTTTGGAGCTAATCGCTGGCAACTAAAGTTTCGCCCATACAACCTTGACCACCCAATTTCCACCCAGGGGGGTGGACCCAATTTTCCGGAAGATTGGTATGCAGTTGTTGTTGAATTTTCATATAGATCTTTGAAAATGAGTTTGAACTTGATCGAATGAAAAACAAAAAAGTTTCATACAACAGTTTTCCGCGAATTTTCCACATTTCCCGAAAGAATTTTCCAAAATCCGTTCTTAGTACTCACTTTCCGCATAAGATAAAACTACTGTGATAATCTCATCTTCCTATCTTTTATGGTTTAGGCTGTGCGACGGTCACCAGTCAGTCAGTCAGGTTGAACTCTTTTATATATATAGTTATATAGATTAATGACTCTGTTTTTATACCCTTGCAAAGGGTATTATAATTTTGCCCAGATGTTTGCAACGCTTAGAAATATTCATTTCCGACCCTATAAACTATATATATTCTTGATCAGGGTGACGAGCTGAGTCGATTGAGCTTTGTCCGTCCGTCTGTCCGTCTGTCTGTTTCTATGCAAACTAGTCTCTCAGTTTTAAAGCTATCGAGCTGAAACTTTGCACAAAGTCTTTTTTTTACTGCACACTGCTAATATGTCGGAACCGACCGGATCGGATGACTATATCTTATAGCTGTCATAGGAACTATCGGTCGAAAAGTGGGTCTTTGTGAGAAAAACTTTTTTGTTTTTACTGTTATCGTCTCCCACTTCAGCGATTATTAATATTATACGCTTTCACATAGATATGGAAGTTTTGGTCAAAATCGGATGACTATATCTTATAGCTGCCATAGGAACTATCGGTCGAAAAGTAGGTTTTAATGAGATATATTTGGTTTTTTTAATGTTAACGTGTCTCACTTCAGCGATTATTAATATTATACGTTTTTATACAGATTTGAAAGTTTTGGTCAAAATCGTATGACTATATCTTATAGCAGTCATAGGAACTATCGGTCGAATAGTGGGTTTTATTTAGAAATATTGTTTGTTTTAATGCTGGCGTTATTAAACTCTGATGTATTAAAACATTTGCAAGGGTATAAAAACTTCGGCAAAGACGAAGTTACTTTGGCCTCCTCGTTATTACAAAAAAAGCTACTTGACTGCTGTATAAGTTTTCACTTTATTATACACTTAAAAAGTGTATTATAATTTTGCCCAGAAGTTTGCAACGCATAGAAGGAATCATCTCCGACCACATAAAGTATATATATTCTTGATCAGTATGACGAACTGAGTCGATTAAGCTTTGTCCGTCCGTCCGTCCGTCTGTCCGTCTGTCAGTTTCTACGCGAAATAGTCCCTCATTTTTGAAGCTATCGAGCTGAAACTTTGCACGGAGTCTTCTTTTGACTGCACGCTGCCAATATGTCGGAACCGACCGGATCGGATGACTACTCTTGTAGCTGCCATACAAATGTTTGCTCGGAAAATGGATTTTAGTGAGAAAAACTGTTTTGTTCTCAATATCACCGCTCTCAAACACGGTCATGGGTAATATTGAATGTTTTTAAGCTGTTCTGCGAAGTTTGGTCGAAGTCGCTATCCGTTGAGACAAGCTTTTTCAAGTGTATCACAACTTCGGCACAGACGAAGTTAGCTTTGCCTTTCTCGTTTATTTAGTTTTCTCTTCAATTAATTCGAAAAAGTTAACTTTAATTTCTTTGTAGCGATTTATTTTAACTGGAGTAGTATAGTATGCTAGGCACTTACCGATCGGATTGACAACAATATCGCGGGGCTTGTCCAGTTTTTCCCACACAAGCAGTGTGCGCATTTTCCCATTAGTAGTTGCAACTTCTATACGATTTGTAGACGGGTCCGTCCAATACAATTTATCAGTAATCCAATCTAAGGCCAAGCCCACTGGGGATACTAGATTTGAGTGCACAACTCGCTGTTGGTAGCTACCATTTAGATGTGCTTTATTAATCGAACTGCGCTCAACATCAGTCCAGTAGATAAAATCTGTGTCACTGCACCAGTCCAGCGCCACTGCATGCTTTAGATTATCGAGCGGCACGATCATGTCTACCTCATTTGGCTCGGCTGGCTTACTGTTCAATTGTCTCAGACGTATGTCCTTGCGTCGAGCCACCAAGACCAACTTGTCGGCAGTGCTTTTGCAGGTTTTGCCATCTTCCTTGAGCGATAGCCCTATTGGACAGCCGCAGCGCCGCGACATTTTGTTCGGCAGACACAGATGGGAACAACCGCCGCGCAGGCCTCGTCGATCCTTTTGGCAACGGTCTGGGTACTCGGGCTGACGCGCTGGATGATAGGCATGAATATCCATTGGGAAATGGAAGTTCTCGTGCACCGACCTAAAGCCTTTGCCAGTGATCTTATTGGCAGCGGAGACGGTTTTAGTATTCCAGTCTGTCCAGTACATGGTGTCCTCAAAGATGGTAAGTGCGAACGGATGTGGCAAATGGGTACTGAGTATCTTAATGCGACCACTGCCGTCCAGGTTAGAAAACTCAATGGCATGCTGCTTAGCGTCCGCCCAGTAGATCTTTCTATTTGGATAGTCGATGGCCAGACCATTGGGCCAGGTAACACCCTTCGAAATAATAATCTGCCGCTGCGATCCGTCCATGTGAGCACGCTCTATTTTTGGATTGGGACCCCAGTCGCTCCAAAAGGCCAGTGCCTCGCCGGGATGAATGACAATTGCTCGTGGCTTATCCAGGTCGTTGGAGGCGATGACAGTGCGTAGATTGCCTTGAAAGTTAGACACCTCAACCCGGCGTGTGCCTGAATCGGTCCAAAATAGCAAATCATGTATCCAGTCTACCGCTATACCACCTGGCGACTCCAATCCCCACTTAATGACATCACGCACACGAGTTCCGTTCATATACACCATTTTTATGACATCCGTAGAGACATCAGACCAAAACAACAGACCCTTTCGATAGTGGAAGTCCAAGGCGATGGCATTGTGCAAACCCTTGACAATGGCTGTGTACCTGTTATTGCTTAATGTAACACGTCGTATATCCCAGCGATTAGCCACAAGAAGAGTCATAGCTCCGCCCAGTGCTTTACAAGTGCGCAGATCAGGACGCAGTATGTAGCCCATTTCGCATGAGCATTTAAAAGAGCCTTGCGTGTTGTAACACTTCTGCGAGCAGACGGGACTAGTCAGGTACTGGCACTCATCTATATCGGTGCAACTGCTCCAAAAACAGGGTTTGGTTTGGTTTTTGCAAAACATTAATTAAAGATAATACATACTTGACTCTGTTTTCGTCCATGAGGTATCCCAATCGACAAGCACACTCGTCACGCCCTCCTGCCGTTTTTATGCACAGTTGCTCACACTGCTTAGGCTCCGCACAATTTTGTTGCACCGGGCAATTGAACTCGTCTTCGCCAAGTGGACAGTCGTTCTGTCCATCGCAGACATGTTTCTGGTGTACACAGATTCTGCAAAAAGGTTTAGCGTGAAAAATGTAAAACAACAAGGAAGGAAGGAAGCACTGACTTTAGGTTCGTGATGTTTTTCTTGGCCGGGCAAAGAAATTGCCCTGCGTCGCATTGAAGGTGACAGTCCACCTCGTCTTCGGCTGAGGAACAGTCCGGATAGCCATCGCAGAGCCATGTGCGCTAAAAATGGGGAAAAATAAGACTGAGTGTGTATCTCCTGGTATGGTGTGTGGCGAACAGATATCATACCAAAATACAGCGTCCATTGTGACAAGTGAACTCGTCGGGACCGCAGGTTAGAGGATGCTCCGAACTCATGTTACCACAGTCGTTTTCGTCCTCACCCCCATCACAGTCCTGTTCCTTATCGCATTTCCATCGCTTCGGTATACACGTGCCATCCGCGCACTTGTACTCATTGGATGTGCATTGCGATGGCTTTTGAGGGCAATTCTCCTCATCACTCCAATCCCCGCAGTCGTTATCACCATCGCAGCGAAAACGGTTCAGGATGCACTGTCCACTGGGGCCTCCAGCACCTCCCAATCCACCGCGGCACTTAAACTCTCCCTCTGGGCAGCTGTTTATCACCGCTGCACACTTGTATTCGTCGGAGTTGTCATCGCAATCACGCTCTCCATCGCAGCGAAAAGCCAACGAAATACAATAGCCGTCGTTGCAGGCATAATGCTCCTCGGTACAGCTAGTCCGATTGCAGTGCGCCTCATCGGAGAAGTCCTTGCAGTCGTTTTCACCATCACAAAGCCAGGGTCGGGGAATGCAAAATCCATTCTGGCACTCAAACTGGTCCTCCGTGCAATTTGTACGCGCGCCACAGTGAGTCTCGTCCGAGTAGTCACCGCAATCATCATCGCCGTCGCAAAGCCATTCCTTATTGATGCACCGATACGTCTTGGGGCACATCACATGCAGCCCCGTCTGCTCGCATTCTTTTTGCAGCTTGGGCATCATATCACCGATGTTGTCGCAGTTGAACTCGTCCGAGCTGTCAGTACACTGCACTTCGTGGTTACATCTTCCGCTTAGCTCGATGCATTGACAGTTGCTGCACTGCCACTGCTGCTCTCCACACGGATTGTGGCAGTCCGAGGGCGGAGCACTGTAACTGTCACCTGGCTGAGCCAATTGGCTGGGATCGTCGTGCACCACCCTGGGAATTACAAATTGTCGAAAGATCTTCTGTTTGCCATTGACGCCGCCGACAAAACCTTCGCGTCCACGCGCGTTACTCTGCCTATCCGACTCCCGGACCCCATACAGATCGCCACGTCCTCCTTGGGCTCCAATATTTCGGAATTTGGGAGTGTCACCTGTGCTGGTAGTCACTCCGTTTCCGCCTGGCTTTATGGGTACATTTGGCTCCATAGTAAACACTTGACCATAAAAGCCATCGCCGTCGTCTTCTTGACTCTCCATATCTGCGCTTTCATGTTTATGTGGAGGAGGGTACTCAGATACGGCGTTGTGGTCGTGCTCCTCTCCACTATGGGACCATTCATCAGCCAGATCATCATCGTGCGACTTGGTAACGATCTGTAGATGCTTCTTAGGGGGGGCCCCCGAACGCAATTGAGCCTGTTGATACCAATTCTCATGTTCCACTGAGCTTTTTGTCAGCCGCGCTGCATCGTCTCCGCCAAACCTGCTTGCTCCGCCTTTATTGCTTACACCGCCTTCATAATGCTCACCGACAGCGCGACTTGAATCGCCAGGTACCAAACCTGTGAGAATAAATAAAGGGTGTTTTAATGACTGAAGTATTTAGTGAACAGTAATACTAAGTTTAATACTAAGGACATTCAAATTAGCTACACATACTCTGTGTAACTCATTGTTAAGAAAGTTTCAGGTGTAGTATTCAAGTCCATTTCTATACTCTGTACCGAAGGTACATAGAGTATTTTAAGTTTGTGCAAAAGTATGTGTCATGCAGAATAAATCTTTTCGACCGTGCAAAGTATATATATTCCTTATCAGCAACAACTTCCTAGTTATCAGCCATGTCTGTCTGTCCGTCTGTATGAAATCACAGATTTCAAAAATGGTAAGAGATAGGTTTGACATGTATGGGACAAAAAATTCTTATACCTGCAGACAGTTCAAGTAATTTTAAATTTTGTCCACGTCCTTGTCGCCCCTCATAGAAGAACATCGATTTAAATCGGTTTTGAAATTTTCTTGGAATAAATACTTAGGTCATATTTTCATCTTTTAAAAGGTATTATCTGTCGCATAAACTTACAAATGACAATGTAAATTGAAAAATGACACTGTAATTTGTTAGTTTATCTGACACATAGGAGCTTTCTATAAGATGATAAATCGGCCTTTAAGGAACAAGAATTGAAATATTTGTAATCAACTGAATAACATTTATTTACCTTTAAAATGTTCTGAACTTAAATGATGTCAAATCATGCGTCAACATGGAAAGAGTCGATTTGCGAATCGATGTATCGATGAATTTTCAAGGTCTAGCAGGTACAGAGTATATAAAAGTCTGGCTTGATCAACTTTCTTGCTTTTTACGAAGGAATTGGTACAATTTTAAAAATATTTTTAAAAAGCTTAAAGAACCTTAAGAGTATACAAAATCTTGGTTTTGGTTTGAACCTTAGATCAGAACAGATTGAAGCGTTGAAACGTTTGCGATGGGATTTTGGTGAATTTAAGATATGATGGACCTTATTTCTAAAGCGAGTAAAGCGTAAAAATTATGCAAGCTTGTTGTCATAACAACAATTTGTGGTTGTCGACTGCAAGTTGAAGGTAAATAATGTGGTGCTCCATTTCAGCCCTGCTATTCCGTTTTCTATACGTTTTGAAGGTGAAATTTTTATAAATCATATTTGTGTTCTTAAGGAAATTTTTCGAACGGAGCCTTTTCCCCAGAACAGGATGTCCAGTTTAGGCTCAGGATCTATAGACGGTTGAAGAGACTCAAATAAACATAAGCTTGGATTTCCAAGTCTGAACTGACTTAAAGTCCCCACCACCCTATGCGTAAGGAAATCCTTGGGTTTTGACGGCTGAGTTTTTAACTGTTTGAAAAACTCCCACTCTTTCTGCTTGTAACTGCGAAAAACTGCCAGAGCCTCAATTTTTAAGTTTAAACATAGTCACCGTATATATATTGAGTTAAGTCATAAGATCCGAGCAAAAACGAAGATATGCAAGTGCGCCGCCCCATTTATTCAAATAAATTGTAAACTAAATAGCAGGCCTATAAAAAAAAATATATCAAAACTATGAAAAGCATGTCAAGCCGCAGGCAAATAAATTTAGTCAAAGAAGTTCACTCAATGTTAACTTAGGAAATCAAAGCCATAGAAACCACATTACTTGGTATAGGGTATTTTCCAGTCGGTTCACTTGACTGCAACACTCTTACTTGTTATACACTTGAAAAGTGTATTATAATTTTGCCCAGAAGTTTGCAACGCATAGAAGGAATCATCTCCGACCACATAAAGTATATATATTCTTGATCAGAATGACGAGCTGAGTCGATTAAGCTTTGTCCGTCCGTCTGTCCGTCTGTCCGTCCGTCTGTCCGTCTGTCTGTTTCTACGCGAACTAGTCCCTCAGTTTTGGAGCTATCGAGCTGAAACTTTGCACAGAGTCTTCTTTTTACTGCACGCTGCTAATATGTCGGAACCGACCGGATCGGATGACTACTTCTTGTAGCTGCCATACAAATGTTCGTTCGGAAAAAGGGTCTAAGTAAGAAAAACTGTTTTGTTTTCAATATTACTGCTCTCAAACACGGTCATGAGTAATATGTAATGTTTTTAAGCTGATCTGCGAAGTTTGGTAGAAGTCGCTTACCGTTATGACAAGCTATTTCAAGTGTATCAAAACTTCGGTACAGACGAAGTTAGCTTTGCCTTTCTCGTTTTAGTATGTCTTGACGCCCTTTAACCCAAATTTCTCGAGAACCAACCATCTGATTTGGATAAAATTAGCTATGCATAAAAAACGAGGAAGTAAAGCTAACTTAGTCTGTGCCGAAGTTAAAATACACTTGAAGAAGCTCGCTTGAGCAGTCAGCGATTTCGACTTAACTTCGCAGATAAGCTTAAAAACAAGTCATATTAGTCAAAAAGGTTTTTCTCACGATAACCCACTTTCCGGCAGATCATTTCTATGGCAGCTACAAGAAGTAGTCATCCGATCCCGGCGAGAGGATCAAAACTGTGGGAGATATAACGTTTTTTCCGAATTGCGGGGGCGGGAGGGGGCATGTCAAACCTCTATCTCTTACCATCTCTGAGATCCGTTTGTTCATACAGACGGACGGACATGGCTATATGGACTCGGCTGCTGATGCTGATCAAGAATATATATACTTTATAGGGTGGGAAATGATTCCTTCTCCCTGTTACATACTTTTGCACAAACGTAATATACTCTATGTACCTTCGGGAAGCTTGGCTTGGCCCCGTTGGAGGAGCTGTCAGCCAATTGTACATTGTACCTTCGGGACAGAGTATAAAAATCCTGCATATGCCAATTTATCCATTTAAGGGGGTATTCATCATGTGCAAATTTTTTTTTCACTTTTTCATATCTTGGATATTTAAGAATATTTCCCCAAAAGGATTTTTTGAAATTAGAAATGCTTTAGAAGATATAGCCTTTTTAGTCGAACAATGTCTTCGCTAAAACAAGAAATTTTTGAGTATATAAATTTCAAGTGAATAAAGCTGTGAAATAACGTCTGTTTCTTTAATTTCAATGGTTCCATGTTGTCGCCTCTGATCGATATCGATTATTAATCGACTGTAAATCGATAATTATCGAAGGCTAACCTACACAATGCACAGACTGACTAAACTGCTTAGAAACTACAGCTGCGGCCGCATCTAAAAAAAAAAGAATGGCACGCAGAGCAGTGAGAGCTGCTGCTGAAAACAGTTTTTTTGACTATATGGGAGGTCCGCTGTATGCAGCTGGCATCGCCGTCTAATATCTGTAATACTTTTGGAAACTATCAAAGCCACTGTTCTCAAATTACACTGAACCGATTTTGATGATTCATAGTGAAATCGACGCGGGATTGTCACCATTCTTGCCTGACCCTCAATCATACTATTTTATTTTAACACTTAACTACAAAAAAGGGCCCAAAATCTAATTTTAATTCTTCAATTGCCGTCATTTTGTTAAAAAAATCAGAAAAATCAGCCCCGACATGGAGAATACCCCCTTAATGCAAAGGACCCGGGCAACACCGTGTTTACAGCCAGTTTTTATTGTAAAAATTAAACCTTTAGTTAATTATAAACTAATATATTGTAAATAAAATAATATTAATTTTTGTTTCGAATTTTTATTACAAAAATTTTCAAATATTTTTTTTGTTTTTATACCCTGTACCCATTGAAAATGGGTAAAAGGGGATCATGAAGTTGTGCAAATGTATGTAACAGGGAGAAGGACACATTTCCGACCCTATAAAGTATATATATTCTTGATCAGCATCAACATCCGAGTCGATTTAGCCATGTCCGTCTGTCCGCTGATCAAGTTTGTTTCAGATTTGCAAAATTTCCCCCCTCCCGCCTTAAACCGCATAAAAATGGTCAGCGCCACAATTCTATTCTGAAAAGCACAATGAGATCGGAGCAAAAAACACCAAAGTTCACACAACAAATTTTGCGAATTTTTGTAATTTTAATTTATATTACAACGAGAAGGCCAAGCTAACTTTGTCTTTGCCGAAGTTTTTATACCCTTGCTAATTTTTTCATGTATCAGAGTTTAAGAAAGCCAGCAATAAAACAAACAAAACCCATTTTCGACCGATAGTTCCTATGGAACCTATAAGATATCGTTATCCGATTTGGACCAAAACTTCCAAATCTGTGTGAAAGCATATAATATTAATAATCGCTGAGTTGGGGGACGTTAACATTAAAAACAAAATAGTTTTTCTCACTAAAACCTCCTTTTCGGCCGATTGTTCCCATGGCAGCTATAAGATATAGTCATCCGATTTGGACCAAAACTTTCAAATCTGTGTGAAAGCATATAATATTAAGAGTGTGTGTCATGGGACACCCGGTACAAGCGAAGCTCTTTACGTTGATACGACCGATTTAAGTATAGGCAAAAAGACAGTTTTTGGATTCTGTATAAATAAATGGTGTATAATATAAAAAATTTAGGTCACAGTCAATTCACTGTTCAATCACTGTTTTGTCACTGTCAAGTCACCTTTAAGTAACTGGTAAGTCACTGTCAAACAAACAACATTAAAGTTTACAGCACAGAATTCACAACTTGACCTCAATGCAGCCACTCTTTCCACCCCCAACTTCACACATACCCACCAGATAACCAGCTGACCCACCCCAGATCCTCACCAGATCCTCACTAGATTCCCACCAGATCTCCACCAGATTCCCCCAGGTCTCCACCAGATCCCCACAAGATCACCACCAGATTCAAACCAGATCTCTCCCAGATCCCCATCTGATCCTCACCAGATCCCCACCAGATCACTACCAGATCCTCACCTGATCCCCACCAGATCCTCACCAGATCTCCACCAGATCTCCACCAGATTCCCCCCAGATCTCCACCAGATCCCCACCAGATCACCATCAGATTTCCACCAGATCTCTCCCAGATCCCCATCTAATCCTCACCAGCTCCCCACCAGATCTTTACCAGCTCCCCACCAGATCTCCACCACCCCTCCACCAGATCTCTACCAGATCCCCACCAGATCCCCACCAGATCCTCACTAGATCCCCACCAAATCCCCACCAGATACCCACCAGGTCCCTACCAAATAACCACCAGATCTCCACCACATCACCTCCTGATCCCCACCAGATCAGCACCAAATCCCCGCCAGATCCACACCAAATTTTCACCTGATTCCCACCAGATACTCACCCCTTCCCCACCACTTCCACTCACATGATCCCACTCCACACACAACCTTCCTGCTACTACTGTAATGATAAAACCTGCAAAATTCAAAGACATAAAGACAAAAAAAGCTGTCGCAAAGACAAAATTTTTAAAGATTTACTACCCCGGTCTGACGTCCGTAAAAGAGCTTCGCTCTAATAATCGCTGAGTTGGGAGACGTTAACATTAAAAACAAAAAAGTTTTTCTCACTAAAACCTCCTTTTCGACCTATAGTTCCTATGGCAGCTATAAGATATGGTCATCCGATCCGGTCGGTTCGTACATATTAGCAGTGTGCAGTAAAAAGAAGACTCTGTGCAAAGTTTCAGCTCGATAGCTTTTAAACTGAGAGACTTGTTTGCGTAGAAACAGACAGACAGACGGACAAGGCTCAATCAACTCAGCTCGTCGCCCTGATCAATAATATATATAGTTTATAGGGTCGGAAATGAATATAACTATGCGTTGCATGACATATTTATACTATACGAAATTTTCATCGAAAAAAATGAGCAACAATACGAGATATATTTTCCGGATTTTGAAATCAAATGGAGTTTGGCGACAAGGTCATCAGGAAGGGGAAGGGCAAGTGGAGGCATTCTTTATGGCATTAAAAAGGACTTAAAGCGACTGTGTAATTTCATGACAATTGAAGAGACCATCATAATCGAGTGTGTATCGCAAAATGAGAAATTATATATCATTCCATGCTATCTAAATTGCAACGACTGGTTAGCAGACTTCTTAAAATTGTATAATACCCTTAACCAGCCATTTCTCGATAACATTATGATACTAGGTGACCTCAATGCAAGGACTGGAGAACTACAAAGCACGGTTATGGAGCCCACAGCCATGGAAACTTTCGCAAATTCTAAACGATTTTCGCAGGATAAAGTGATCGATGCCAAAGGGAAAAAGCTAATAGAACTTTGCGAATGCTTTCGGCTCACAATCCTAAACGGTACTACAGCATGCGATACTGGGAGCTTCACTTTCATACGAGGACAGGCCACATCGTCCATGGATTATTGTATAATCCAAGGCATCTGGCACTGCCTAGTAAAGGATCTGAGAACAGAATCACAACCGTTCTCCGACCATATGCCACTTGTGCTGGATCTCGAGCTTCAACCTAATCCCAATATAACAGACAATACACGCGAGTTACTGCCAAAATTGAAAAGGATGCAAAAAAAGGCATCTGAGTATAGGGCGAAATTGGACCAGGAGCTAGCAAAATTATCAATAACCCCTAACGAGACAACTATAGATGAGCTCACAAAATGCATTACATTAGAAGCGAAATTTATGCAGTCGAAAGACAATCAAAGACGGACTCAACCGTGGTTCGATGGGGACAGTGAGGAAGCGAGAAAAAACTCTATCAACGCACTTAAAAAAGCTAGACGCACTAATGCGGCGGAAGACAAAGAAAATTATAAATGCCTACACTAAGAAAAAAACGACCATTCAAAACCCAGCACAAGTGTGCTCCCTATTTGAACGATCTCGTTCGTGAATTATCGTTCACAAGACAAACCCGACGTTCACGAAAAGCACCACTAAAAAGCTTTCTTACTAAAACTGGCACAAATCACAACAAAAACGCGAAAATGGCGCATTGAGAAATGTTTTACATTCTAGAATAATTATTAATATTTAAAAACAAAAAGAAAAAAACAAAATAAGCAAAAACACGAAAAAAATCTTCGGTAACACGCTGACTCGAGCTCTTGGTTTTTCGTAAAACATTCAATGCAATGCCTTTAACAAAAAGCTTTCAGTCACTTTGGTGAGCTTTGGCTTTGCCTTAATAATGCAGTTCGCCGCAATGTCTCGAGCGAGGTCGGTAGCCATGATGGTAGCGACGCCGACTCTTGCACTAAGCAGTGCGAAGTTATGAGTTCGATCCCTAGAGAAAGAAGACAAAGTCAATAAAATAAAAAAAGAGGAAGTCAGAGAGAGAACTAATTTAATATGAAATGTTAAATAAAATAACTTTTAAAACAAAAAAAAAATTCATTTAAAACATTTTTTTTTCAGCGTTTATTTTGCGAGCACAAAATGTTCTTAAATCATGCCCAAGCCGTTCATAAAGTTAGCCCAAAATGTTCATAATATGACACCCGCTGTTCACGGTTCAAGAAAAAGCGGGATTACTCTACTTTTGTCAACGAATGGGCTTGATTTCGGTAGATTTAGAACGAATTTTTTTCTGAGTGTAAATGCAACATACAAGCAATTATGCAAAAACAAATTACGGGCTTATTTTTGCGATATGGAAAAGAAGATTGGCCAAATTGCAGACAGTAAATCCTTCTGGACCATGGTGAGGAGCCTAAATGGATCTCGTGCGAATAAAATGATATCTGTTGAACCATCAGCCTTAGCAGCATATTTCAAAAGTCTCCTTTGGACAAACGAACATACCAGCAGGATGAGTTTCGCACTACCTAACGTCTCAGTGGAAGATCTGGATTGCATCATTACACCTCAGGAGATTCGAAGCGCCCTGGTAAGGAGTAAACGCAACAAAGCCCCCGGCACAGGTAGAGTCCTCAGTGAGTTTTATTAAAATGCTTCTGAATCGTTTATCTTAAAGCTCACCGAAGCTTTCAACAATATTTTTGAGACATCCAAAGTTCCCGCCAGCTTTCAAGACAACATCTTATACCCGATATATAAGAAGGGAAGCCCAAACGAAGCTCAAAACTATAGAGGAATCTCCTTCTTAAATGCTGCAACGAAAGTGTTTGCGTCTGTACTTCTTGCCCGCCTTATCAACTTTACCAATCAATACCAGCTCTTAAGTGAGATGGGCTTCAGAGAAGGATATTCTACAGTCGACTGCATTTACGTTCTTACTGCAATAGCAAAGGAATACCTCAGCAAAGGAAAAAAGATGTACTGCTTCTTCATAGCTTTTAAGGCAGCATTCGACACAGTAAATAGGGACAGCCTACTGTATAAGCTAAGCAACTTGGGCGTATCCACCAAAATGATAAAAACACTAGAGAGCTTATACAACAATAACACCACAAGAGTGTGGGATGGCCGAAGCCTGTCGAAAGGATTCACCACAAACCAAGGCGTCAAACAGGGGTGTTTACTCAGTCCCCTTTTATTTGCACTCTATGTCGATGATATTGTAGACGAACTGGCTGGAGGCGTCAGTCTAGGTACTCATCGTTTCAAGGTGCTGATGTATGCTGATGATATTGTCATGATGGCGGAGACACCAGAAATGCTGCAGGAAATGAAAAATACTACACAGACATACTGCAATATATGGAAACTTGCTATAAACAGCGAAAAATCAAAAATACTTGTAGTACGAAATGGAAGAGGAAGATTTGCCCGAAACGAAAATTGGAGCCTTGCAGGTACACAGTTGGAGGTGGTCAAATCGTTTAAATACCTAGGTGTCACACTGACGAGCAACATGACCTTTCAAAAGCACGCAGAGATTAAGAGGAAGGATACACAAGTGGCAATTAGTAGTACGTGGAATGGTCTGCTGAAACGGAAGCTAGTGAATATGAGCACGAAATACAAAATGTATCAGGCGACAGCCAAAGCGATCACGTGTTATGCCGCTCAAGTATGGGGTTCCGAATCTTATGAGGATGTTGAAAGGAGCCAACGATATTTCATAAAAATAGAGGAAAGCTAACTTCGGCTCGACCGAAGTTTATATACCCTTGGAGCATGATATATTCCTGCCAGTTTTTTATATGGCAGCTATACGATATATTCATCCGATTTTTATCAAACTCTCCAAAATTGTGTTGAGACGGACAATATTCATAACTGGAACGTACACAGACGCTACCATTAAAAACAAAAAAGTTTTTCTCACTAAAACTATTTTTTCGACCGATCATTCCTATGGCAGCTATATGCTATAGTCATCCGATTTGGATCAGACTTGACAAAATTGTGTGTTAGCATATCATATTAATCACTAACGAGTTTGGTAGCGATAGCATTGAAAACAAAAAAGTTTTTCATACTAAAACTTTTTTTCAGACCTATCTTTTGTATGGCAGCTATACTATATAGTTGTCCGATTTTGAAAAGTCTCGGTGAAATTATGTGAAATCATAGAAAACTTATAAATACGAGGGTTGGGAGCGATAACATTGAAAACAAAAAAGTTTTTCTCACTAAAACTACTTTTTCAACCGATCGTTCCTATGGCAGCTATATGCTATAGTCATCCGATCCGGCCGGTTCCGACAAATGTGCAGCGTATTTGTACCAAAAGACTTTGTGCAAAGTTTGGTTACGATAGCTTTAAAACTGAGGGAGGAGATAGCATAGAAACAGACGGACGGACAGACGGACGGACGGACAGACGGACATGGCTATATCAACTCAGCTCGTCATGCTGATCAAGAATATATATACTTTATGTGGTCGGAGATGCTTCCTTCTGTGCGTTACAAACATCGGGACAATTTCAATATACCCTCTCCAAGGGTATAACAATTTCAATATACCCTCTCCAAGGGTATAAAAAGAGTTTTCCACCTTCCGCAGAATACTCCAAACTACGCAATCCATCTGGAAACTGGCCTCCCTGCATTATTCACATACACATTAGACATCCACTTCAAATATGTCCTTAAATCCTGGAACATGCCGGACCGACGATACCCAAAAATTGTAACAAAATACCTGCTTGAGTCAAAATCACAGTTTTTTAGTCAATGGCTCAAAATGGCAAGCGATTATGAGTCTCCGTTGACACTGGAAAACCCAAGCTTGTGGAGATTGGAGCAGAATAGACTGATTGTTAGCATTGACTCTAAGACAAGGCAGATATGGGAGGATCAAGCCAGAGAGAGTTCGGGGAGACTAGTTTACAAACGATTAACATACAACTTGCAAGAAAACAATTACTTCCAGGACGACATCGGCTCATACAGGATAATGCTTATTTTTAAAGCAAGAGTAGAGATGCTCAATCTAAATTACCGACCACACCTGCAAAATCATGGCAGTGAATGCTCACTGTGCAACTTGAGGGAACGCGAGGATATATTGCACTTTTTGGGAAAATGTCCAATCCAACAAGAAATCAGGGCAGCATGCCTCGGAACACAGTATCTGAATTTGGAGGAATGCGTCAACTTATTGAACGGGAGCAACTGGAACAGCCTATCATCATATGTCAGCCGCGCACAAAAATATAGGCAACAAATAATAGAAGAAAGTTTTTAGGGAGATTATAAATGTAAATTAATAGAATAGTCTTTAAATTGTTAAAAAAAAAACCTGTAAAATGCTAAAATTGAGAACTAAAACTTAATACTAATTTTAAGAAACAAAAATTGTTAAATTGTAAAAAGGAAGAATCGGCATTGGGCTCACGGCAAATAAAGCCATGCCTGCTATATGCCAAAAATATACTACTACTATGCGTTGCAAACTTCTGGGAAAAATAATAACACCTTTTGCAAGGGTATAAAAATAAATCTGTTTTGAGAACTAAAACTTTCATGTTTAAAATTAATAAAACTTATATTTTATATGCTAATCACACTCAGCACATCTAACATATAACATCCAGAGTTTAAATGCTTAATAACTATTTGCTATGCCAAAATTTTTAAGCTTTTCTTTTGTACAAATTTCAAGTGGTTTGATGTCTGACAGGAACATGCTACAAAGATGGCAAATTCCGCCATGTTAATTATTTATGGCTCAGGATGTTAGATACGCTCAGTGGGCCTATTACAGTGTTGAACTAATTAAAGAACAAAAATAAGAAATTTTCATAAACAAATAATTTCTCTCTAACCTCTATTGTAAGATGCAGACAAATACATTCAAGTAGGTTTGTTTGTATGTATGCACAATACATGCCGCTAAACGTGCCCACAGCTTCCGTCGCACACCATCGTTTTAATGAATGAAATGCTTCGAGGCCTGCTTGGTGCTGTTGACCGTGGCCGTGTTGATGGATGAATATGTATGTATATTTCCCTTGTTGGACTCTTACCCCCGCACTTTAGTGTGTATACAATTGTG
The DNA here is from genome assembly GCA_018904235.1 of Lordiphosa stackelbergi. NCBI lineage: Eukaryota > Metazoa > Arthropoda > Insecta > Diptera > Drosophilidae > Lordiphosa > Lordiphosa stackelbergi. Next base: position 82,940 of record JAEIFU010000398.1, read on the forward strand.
AAAATCTCTTTCTTATATTATGTTCCAGGGATTGGAGTCTGCGCCAGTCTTAGGGATATGCCTGTGGCTGGGTTCTCGCTGTCGCGGCTGCACGTCGTACAGTGGTACAGACGCCCCCCGCCTTGGACAAAACCCAAATTTAGTTTTTGTTGAAAAGTTATACTAATTTACAGTCGTCTAAGCTTAGTCAATTTTTCGCAATCCGAAAATAGCAAAAATGTTGGATTATTAATTAAGTTTGACTTATTATATCTGATGGTGATGGTGATAGGTTTACTATTTCTCTTAAATAAATGTATAACAATTTAAAGTTGAAATTGTGGTTTGTGGTTTTAGAAATATTTTTAACTTTCAGAGGCTGGCAAAAATCTTCAACAAATTGATTTCTTAATTTTACAGTCTTATATGTCCCCTTTAGGAAAATGTCATTAGCCGACATCCCTCAAGACCCAACTTGAGAAAAAGTGACGTATGGAAAAATAGCCAAGGTTTGTTTGTGTACGTCGTGTGCAGGTCGTCGGCCCACAGCTTGTACTGTCATTGTAACGTAATCGCCGATATGTTCGTAAAGGACTCGTCCGCCCTGTAAAATCGTCGTAACATGCAGCTGCATAACGAATATCTTCATTTTTATATTTTACTATAATTTTCAAAAATAATTACAAATATTATAAATATCGGTTTTTTGTGGAAGCTATATCTAAATGATGTCATTTGGCTAGAAACTTGGTAAAAATCTGAGCACAACTAAAAAATAGATAAGTCTGAAAAAATTTGTCACCCTACACTTATTTTTGTGGATTTCAGGTGCAATTAACGTAACATTACATTAAATGGATTCTGACCAAAAATCAGCACCTTAGCTTTATTAATATGATTTACCGGTGCTTGAAAGGAAACATTTTTTACGAAATTTTAATTTTTTCAGTTTTGTAGCTCAGGAACTACCTAATCAGTTTAATTAATTCTTAACTATACATGACTTTAAACAATTTTAAATAAAAAAATTAGAGGAAAGCTAGCTTCGACCAAAAGTCTTCGTGCAAAGTTTGGTTAAGATATCTTTAAAACTGACGGAGGAGATAGCATAGAAACAGACGGAAGGACGGACGGACGGACATGGCTATATCAACTCAGCTGGTCATGCTGATCAAGAATACATATATGTACTGCGTATGTGCGTTACAAACATCCGGAAAATTTTCATATTCTATCTCCAAGGGTATAAAAAGAAAAAAAAGCATCAACAATTTTGAGCTGTTCAAAAGTTACAACATTTTTTCCCAGGCAAAACGATTCTGGACCACTGTACGTCGTCGTATTTTTATGCGGAATCTGCTATACTTTCCAATGTTCGGCCATTTGAGTCTACCATTTATTGTTTGCTCTCTGTGGCAGTTACAGTTTTAATATACGAGCCGCATGCTTGTCCTTGTCTCGCAATTTAACGCATGCGCATTGCGCGCTTTCACTTTCAAGAGCGGCTGCTGTCCCGTGTGCTTTGTTTCTCTCAATGGTAAAAGTTACAGCTGTATGTGTGTATCTAACAATAAATTCAATTGCATTCACGCCAGCACCTACACAATTGGACAACAGCAACAAAGCGCTCATCGCGTTGTTCAAATTGGCTTTTATACCTGTAGTCACCGTTGTAGTGGCAGATTCCTATTTTGCGGACAGAGCTGATTTAAACTCAAGTTATTGAAGATACTAGCATAGACCCGGTTATTTCACCACACTGAGCAGCCACCTTATTGTGTCGACATTTTTTTAGTATATTGGGCTGTCTAGGACGACACGAGCATATCAGTTAGGTTTGATACTGATGCTGAGGGTAAATCTTTTTTGGTTGCAAGTTCCAGTCTGATTCTGTGTGAGTATATACATAACCCGGCCAGGTATGGTGCAGCGGGTAGTGTGGGACCTATTTTTGCTGTGAACCGAACCTTCAAACAGTACCTGTTGTATCCAAGATTTCCTTTCGGTTCAACAAAAATTACACATTAAAAATAGAGGGAAGCTAACTTCGACTCTACCGAAGTTTATATACTCTTGGAGCATGATATATGCTGACAGTTTATTATATGGCTATACGATATTTGCATCCGATTGTAATCAAATTCTCTAAAATTGTGCTGAAACAGACAATACTCGTCAATGGAAAGTATAAAGACGCTATTTGCTATAGACATCCAATTTGGATTCAACTTGACAGAATTGTGTGAAAGCATATTATATTTATAAGTAAAAAGATTGGGAACGATAGTATTAAAAACAAAAAAGTTTTTCTTAGTAAGACTATTATTCAAAACCTATGTTTTGTATGCCCGCTATACTACACAGTTTTCCGATTTTCATAATTATGAATTCAGAATTATGTGAAAGCATATTCAACAAAAAAAAAACCATTTTTGGAGACGTTTGCATGGAAAATAACAATTTTTTTTCACTAAAACTAGTTTTCCGTTCTAAAGGCAGCTATATGCTATATATCATCCGATCTGGCCGGTTCCGACAAATGTGCAGCGTATTTGTACCAAAAGACTTCGTTCAAAGTTTGGTTACGATAGCATAGAAACAGACGGACGGAATGACAGACGGACATGGCTATATCAACTCAGCTCGTCATGCTGATCAAGAATATATATACTTTTTGTGGTCGGAGATGCTTCCGTCTATGCGCTACAAACATCCAGACAATTTAAAGAAACCCTCTGCAAGCGTATAAAAAATCTACTTTATGCTCTAAAACTCAAGAAATTTCTAATTTTATCGCATAAGATATATGTAAGAAAATGCAAAAATACTAGTTTTATTTTTTCTACTTAAGAATCGCACTTTTACGAAGATAGCAAGGTATTGCTGAAGAAAGTCGATGAGTAAATACCCCAGATGGATCATTTTGAGTTCAAAAAATTTAATATTTTACGTTTTTAAAAATTATTTTTTTTGTTTTCCTTGTCTGTTGGTCCATATTAGAAGTGAGCGAATAACTAGTTCAGAAAAAATATTCCAGAACAGAATTATAGCCGAAGAAAATAAAAATTTATTTCGGCGCACCGGGTAATGTGTGGGTCTGCTGTGCGGGAGGCGTGGCTGCAATCCCGCCTCAGACTATCTAATAAAAAGTTCTTTTCTTTCTTTAGAAAATCGTTTTTGCACATCCGGTCACTTTCACCAGCTATTGGCGCCAGCTGTGATATAACTAGCCTTGAAAAAGCTTCTCAAACTTTGCCGTTTGGATTCAGCGTTAAGCTATTTGTAGGTTCCTATAAGCACATTCTAATTCTAGTTCAACCAAATTTATTCTTTTCTATCCAAATTATAAATATCAAACAAATTAATCATTGTTAGTCTTAATTATTGCTATTATTTCAACTATTAATATTACTATTATTATTACTATTTTGTAAACACCTTTTGTGACCGATGACTTCATTTATAAGCACTAAGCCTTGTGTCATTGGGATATTAAATAAATAAACCAAACCAACCTTTCTTTTGGGTGAAATATTATAAGCACACACGGCAAGAGATTGAGAGAAGCTGGGCTTGGCCCTTTGGGACTGTAGAGCAAATTTTACAGTTTTTGCTTACAGCTCCTGTATTTTTATACCCTTATAGAGGCTATATTAAAATTGTCCGGATATTTGAAACTTTTTTGTTTTCAATAATAGCGTCTTTATACTTTTCAGTTATGAATTTACTTACTAAGCACATGCATAAACTTGCTACAATTCCTTATGCACTAGTTGTAATCGGTGTTTGAGTAATATTTTTGAGCAAAAAAATAACACTCGGAGAATAATCATTAATTTTTATTTTTATTTATTTTACTCAAGTCAAATTGATTATTTCCTGAGTTTTATATTAAAAATAAAAAAATAATCCTTAACCATTGAGCAATAAAATATAAATCAAAAAAATTAAACTTATTGCAGAATTGAATCGATTATTGAAATATACTCCATTGTATTATACTCCATTTTCTCCAAATTGATGAGTTTTTAGATGAAAAATTTACAAGTAATCATTATTTTCGGTCCCCGTTTGATATTCGTTGTAAATTGATTAATTGCTTTTTAATTTGATACTTAGAATACACAGTGTTACAGCGAAAAAATACTTTCGAAATGACCTAGCACACGCTGTAGAACAGGTCCAGTATAGCATTTCCTCATACTTGGTTTTTTCTTAACACCCCAAAAATCTGAAGTTATGGCCCAAAAACCGCGTTTTGCTATTTTTTTTAAATCAATAGATATAACTCGCGAATGAACCGTCCGATTGTTTATAACTTTATCAACTCCGATAGCGACGAGAGGAATCTAAAACAATTTATTCAATGGTTTGACTAATTTAACGCGATGGCTGAAAAATGCGGCTTACAGATCTGGCATTTTCAACTTTTTTTGTGAAATTTGTACTTTGGCCATCACTGGTTTAACTATTTTACTCTATGCTATTTTTTCTTAAATTTTGTTATAAAAGCCCATTTAATTCTTCGTTGAACAGTTGTTGCCCCAATGAATTTGGTTACCGTTTGTCGAAGTTATGCGCGTTTTTGTGAAACAACATCGACAATCTAGTATTTTTTTTAGTATGTCAACATATTTATGTTTGCTTTAACATAAGTGCCCCTAAAAGTAAACACAGTTTTGATTGGCGCCAGATTCAAATATTTTTTTAAAATACATAAGAAGCAAATATATATAAACTTCCATGTTTCACAATTTTTGGGCAAAAATCAACGGTTGCCGAATACTGTTATCTAGCAGAAAGATAAAGCGAGGTATAGTAAGAATGTAAGGTAAGGTAAGGTAAAACTGGCTATACAGCTCCTCAACGGGGCCAAGCCAAGCTTCTCTCAATCTCTTGGCGTGTGTGCTTTAAATTTTTCGCACAAGAGAAAGGGACCTACAGTTTAACGCCGGATCCGAACGGCAAAGTTTGAGAAATTGCTTTTTCATGGCTAGTTACTTCACAGCTGGCGCCACTAAGCTGGTGAAGGTGACCGTATGTGTAAAAGCTAGTTTCTAAAGAAAGAAAAAAACTTTTATTATTAGATGTTCAGAGGCGGGATCGAACCCACGACCTCCCGCCCAGCAGTCCAGCACACTAACCACTGGGCCACAGACGACCACGGAATGTAAGTGACTATTATTATTTATTAATGAACTGAAACTCGCTTATAAAAAGGAGCAGCGCTCAGCAAGATCCGCGCAAAGGCACGGTTAAGGTTTTTGAAAAGCTGATTGCTCTCATGGCGCAAGCCTTGCCCATCGGCGTGAATAGCGAAATGCGTCTCGGGCCTGCGGGCCAGTCGAGGGAATACCTGGTCAAATGCAGAGAATTTAGCTTTGGGTTCTATATGAAAATAAAACCGTTTAATACCTAAGAAATTACTTTTCGAGCAATAATACAGAACCGCGATAAAATACCATGGGAGATCAATGATGAAGAATATAAAAACCAATATATCAGGATGGACGAGCCATTAAATACCAAACAAGAACCAAAGAAGACCACGCCAATTTAAAACGAGATCGTAAGTTAAAGTCGGCTCTAACCGACTTCAATATACCCGTTACTCATGAAAAAACATGTTTAACAGTGTTCCGGCGTTCCTTAGTGTGACCATCCAAAAAGTATGCAACATTTTTTAGGGTGGTAGCGGGGAGGGCTTGGTTCACTTTTTTGCTTATAACTTGAGAACCGTTCATCCGATCTATATCATTCTTTCGGCAAATCGATTCATTTTGCTAATTACTAACTATCTTTAGAAGGTACGAATCCTCTATCTTTAAAACTGTAGGAAATATAACTTTTTTCCAAATTGCGGGGGCGGGAGGGGGCGTGGCCAAAATTTGAAACAAACTTGATCTGCGTGCAGAAAAAAGGAGCATTTTTCCCATACATGTCAAACCTCTATCTCTTACCATCTCTGAGATCTAGGTCTTCATACAGACGGACGGACGGACGGACAGACGGACAAGGCTTAATCGACTCGGCTGTTGATGCTGATCAAGAATATATATACTTTATATGGTCGGAAATGATTCCTTCTGCCTGTTACATACATTTGCACGACTTTAGTATACCCTTTTTACTCTACGAGTAACGGGTATAATGAGAAGAAAGTGACATCATCTTGCACTTAAGCAGTAATGCATAGCCCGCTTGGGCATCGACCCGTTATTCTGTCTAAAAATCAATGCGCAATTAAATACTCGGTGGACTCAGCGCATTATATATTGCCTCCTTTTGAGGCGAGGACCTGTACAAGCTGACTTCGCAACAAGTGTAAGTAACTCGCTTTAAAGAGAGTTAAAACAACTGAGTTCAAGCGTGTCGACGTCAGCCCGCATAAGCAGACAGCGCATTAAGTGCAATGTGGGCGACTTTGACTCTCTTATGAGGGTGGTTTTTGCTGTTTGCACAAAATAGCTTATTTTGGCTTAATAGGTAACATTATTGGAGAGCGTTAATCTTGGCCCAGAAATCGAGAAACATGAAAGGTTATATATAATATATTTGCTTTTTAAGTATTTAAAAAGATTATTTGAATCTGGCGCCAATCAAAACTGTGTTTACTTTTAGGGGCACTTATGTTAAAGCAAACATAAATATGTTGACATACTAAAAAAAATACTAGATTGTCGATGTTGTTTCACAAAAACGCGCATAACTTCGACAAACGGTATCCAAATTCATTGGGGCAACAACTGTTCAATGAAGAATTAAATGGGCTTTTATAACAAAATTATAAGAAAAAATAGCATAGAGTAAAATAGTTAAGCCAGTGATGGCCAAAGTACAAATTTCACAAAAAAAGTTGAAAATGCCAGATCTGTAAGCCGCATTTTTCAGCCATCGCGTTAAATTAGTCAAACCATTGAATAAATTGTTTTAGATTCCTCTCGTCGCTATCGGAGTTGATAAAGTTATAAACAATCGGACGGTTCATTCGCGAGTTATATCTATTGATTTAAAAAAAAATAGCAAAACGCGGTTTTTGGGCCATAACTTCAAATTTTGGGGGTGTTAGGAAAAAACCAAGTATGAGGAAATGCTATACTCGACTGGCCCAACAATATGTTCTGGGTCTCGTGAAAAGTATGTGCAGATTTTTTTTTGTAACACTGTGATATTAATTTGATAAAGAATATTACGCGAAAGTATAAATTTGAACCTAAAAAATTTAAATGTCAACGAATGTTAGATTGAAAATTTGAACAATGTATGAATTGTACATCGAACAGGGATGCAAACCTCCCGAAAATAAGGACTGGTTCAGTTCAGTGGCTCACACAGTTCTTGTACCGCCGGTTCGGTTTATTGCATGAACCGCGTTTTTGATTCGGCTCGGCTCGCGCTTTATTGATACAAGTAGTCAGATTATTCATTACCATATAATAAGGTTTTTAGTTGTTCTGTAATAAACATTTTATTTTTAATAAACTCAAAAATTGTTTTGATAACATAAGTAGATCTTTAGGACTCTGTCATTTCATGAAGACATATCCATTTGATTAGTTTCATTGTACTCGTATATGGGACATTCCATATCAACTCGGCCACCCCATTTTTTTTTATTTCCAAAAAATTATTAATGGCTATTATTTTGAAGTACTATTCATATATGAAAATACCCCAAAAAGATTTTCCCCTACCGTCAATAGTTCTTAAGATAAACCGGAAACACATAAAATTAAAAAAAAAAATACTTTTATACTTAAGTTCGTCTTTTATCTTTCCTCATTTTAATCACTTCTCGAGTACGAATCCTCTATCTTTAAAAACTGTAAGATATAACTTTTTCCCAAATTGGGGCGGGAAGGCATTGACGTCCGGAAAGTCCCTACTCAAACCTCATCTCTACCACTCGAGACAGAAAACAACACGCACAGACACACAAGACGGACAGCTACGACTCCTGTTGATGATCAAGAATATATATACTTTATATGTCGAAAGATTCCTCGCCTAACATTTGACGATAGCCCACTCCGAAATAAAAAATCATAACTTTTGAACAGTGTATCGGATTTAGTCCATCCAAAGACGGTTTTTTGTTATTTTCTCGCCGAGTTGATATGGAATGTCCCATAAGTGGATTTCAAGTCAGCAAAGAATTTGATGAATATGATGGAATTTTAGTTTTGACTTAATAATAAAATCTCTTCTATGTAGTATATTTGCATCGATATTGACTTAAGTTTCAATGTGAAAATGCTCGATCTACTGACACTTGTGTGGCTGGATCTGTTATAAGTAGACATCGGATCTTAGGTTTTTTGTTCTTGGTTTAAAAAATTCGAAATTTTGGCGTAAGGCTAAAAATATTATTGGTAATTTTTTAAGATCAATCCAAAATAGGTTCAAATATGTCAAAAATATGTCAAAATAGGTAAAAATAGGTTTAAATATGCTCTACTAAAGTACCACTCCAAATTCCGTACTTATGATCAGAACGATAAAAAATACTGAACACAAGAATTTACTATACACAGGCAAGCGCTGTAAATGGTTCGTAGCGTACTATTCAAAGCGCAATTACGGTGAAGGGTTTGTATCTTACTGTAATTTCGGTTTCTCGTACGGTAAGCGTCGTTTCGTTCAGACCGCAAAAAGTAGTTTTGTGGATGTGTTCAGTTCACATACGAGCGAAAAATTAGAGTCAGGGACGCGAGCCTTATCATAATAATAATATGCAATTTTGATTTTGCATTGCATCTGCCTGACTTCTGTACTACGTAAAAATGTAAAATTGGCTATACAGCCCCAAAGGGCCTAACCGAGCTTATCTCAAGCTCTTGGCGTGTGTGCTTAAATTTTTTGCACATTGGTTCCATCTTCGTCATAGTAAAATTGTATAAAATATTCTGTATGCTCTGGTCTATTCTCTTCACCATTGGGCATCCATGGCATGGTTATGCAGTTATTTGTAAAATTTTTAAAAGTCATTTCTTAAGTAATTATTAATTTAACTACCATGGAGGACTCTTTGCTAAAAAGAAGAAGAAAAAAAGATCTGAAATGATTTTCAATGATTTTAATGTTTACGATGATATGAAAATTAAAATCAAAATCGGTCAAATAGTTCTCAAGAAATTTTTTCATATTAGAGGGCCGGAAAAATGAATATTTTCGGATCTGCTTGAAAGTTTTATAGGGTGTTTATAAGACCCGAGAAGAACGTTCAAGCAGATAAAAAAAAAAACACAAAAATAGAATTTGCTGAAGGTATACAATACCCTTAAAGAACGAAATAGGTTAGAATATTCTCAAATATGCTTTTAGGTCGAAGATAGGTAAATATGTAAAATATGCAAAACGAATAAGGATTTAAAATAATCTGCTTTTCATGAAACGAATTGGAATGCAACCAGAAATTTTCTTGAACCACCCATTAAAAATATGTTGTATCCTAAAATCCGATGTCTAGTTTCGATTCGAGCTAATTTGCTTAGTTTGACTTTCCTGTTAAATATTCCGATATTAAGAAAAATATTTATCTTTTGATAAACACCTTACGCCATCAACCGCTTCGATGCAATAAAAAATCGATATTTAACTTTTGATGGAATTGAATTCTTATTATTGAGTTGTTTGGCAAGCATTTCCAACTCGTCTTTACTTATCGAGATCAAAAATCTACCTCTCAGGCTTTCATTAACGTCTTGGATTTCGTTGTTTATTTAAGCCCCATACGGACATCAGAAGTTGCGAGAAGTTTCATATAAAAATTGAGGGAAGAAGAAGCAGAAGTTACAACTTCGCCTCTTGAACTTTTTGCATGTACGGAGGTGCAAAGTTGAATGTTACACTTAACAGACAATGTTGCACTTAACAGCACATTTGTGGAGACTATGTAAATTGGCTGTGGGCCTTATTATGCTTTGAGCAGCAGACGCTGCATTGAGAATGCTCCATCTAACTTCACTCTGCTTCTACCTGCACCGACCAGCTAAAGTGCTTTCAGCTAAAGTAATTTGAAAAAATACATATACAAAACATGGCAGAAAAACAAAAGCGAAATAGTAGTTTTGAATTATTTTTCCATGACCAAAAAATGTCTTTAATTATGGCGGTGAAAAAGCGGAATGTCATTTGTGATCTTTTCCACCCCAAGCAATCGGACATAAATTTTGTGAACAAGGCTTGAGGAGAAGTGGCCGAGCATCTACAAAAAATCAACTTGGCATCAAAACAAAATACAGATGATCGAGCAGTGTGACCTACCGCCAACTAAATTAAAAATACAAAAAAACGGAAATTTTTGGCTTATTTTTCTTTTAAAGTCTGGTAACACTACTCTTACGTTCCAGGGCGACGAAAGATAGGGGAAAGTTAGCTGAATTACGTACTTCGGATGTCCGTATGGGCCTTTACATTAAATGAGAATTATCTACATTTGTTTCTTCTTCTGATAGCAGGTTTTATTCTTGGAATCTAAGAAGACGCATAAAATAATGGGCGAATTTGATAACAATGACGCACCCCTTTTTCTAATGCATTGAAAAATTCTAGGCAATGTCGTCCTCTCATTTTTCAACTTTAATCTTGGATGCCAGCCAGCAAAAAAAATCACTGGAATTTAGGTTCACATTTCGAATTTTAAAACTACTATTTATTACTGGAGACAATAGTTTCCACTCATTTTCTATTTCAAATCTCAATTAGAGATAAAAGGGAAACGTTTGAATATTGAGTAAGTTGACCTTAATATGACCTCAATTCTTCGTCCTATGCAAATTTAATAATGCTGGTGTTCTTTGCTTTTTTATAACAACTCTTGCTTTCCCACGTATTTTTGTTATATTCGTCAGTATTTCAATACCTAGCTGAAGTGAACCTAACCGAACCATTTTATTTTTCGGTTTTCGGTTAGGCTCAGCACTTTTTAAAACACACCGGTTCGGTTCACGGGTGCAAGAAAGCGAAAGCGGCTCAGAACCTGTTTTCATCTCTGAAATCTGAAAGCTTGTCAGCTTGATACTTAGAGTATTAAAGAGAATTTGATACTCAACAGTTTTAAATAGATGACTAAATAGTGTAATTTTGATGAATACAATTTTTTGGGTGTAGTTTTAGTAAAAAAAACTTTTTTAGAAGTTTTCCATGCTATTTCATAGTTCCACCAACCTTGATGAAAATGATGATGATATATAGTATAACTGCGATAGAAAAGATAGGCTCGAAAGAAGTAGTTCCGGTACACGTCCAGAAATTAATGTTTCGGTTGAGGGTTCTATTTCGGTTTTGATAAGGTACCCGGATTTTTATTTCGGGATACAGGTACGCACCGATTAAAATGTAAAATTGGTTTTACAGCTCCAAAGTGCCAAGCCAAGCTTCTCTCAACTTCTTGGCGTGTGTGCTTATATTATAATTTTTCGCACAAAAGCAAGGGACCTATAGTTTAGCGCCGAATCCGAACGGCAAAGTTCGAGAAGCTTTTTCATGGCTGGTTACTTCACAGATGGCGCCAATAGCTGGTGAAGGTGACCGGATGCGTAAAAGCTATTTTCTAAAGAGAGAAAACATTTTTTATTAGATGTTCCGAGGCGGGATCGACCTCCCGCACAGCAGGTCAGCTCACTAATCGCTGGGCTACACCCAGCCATACGTACGTTTTAATACTGGGAAAATTAAACTCTGAGATAAATCTAGATCAGTTTATTCCTGTGTAATAAATCGAACTATTGTAGAATTCAACACAAAATTAATGGTTTAATATTTAAAGAAAAATCATATCGACTTCATATTTCGTATTTTTTTTACGAAGTTTGCATGTAAGAACTAATGTTTACATTAAATGCTCATGTATTATTATATTATGTATTATTAGTTTTCGAATTTAACATCGTCCACTTTATACGTCCACTATATAGCATTCTTGTGATTTGCTCGCAGTAACATAATTGCATTCAATGTGGTTGAGTCCATGAAACTTCTTAGCTTAAAGTATATTACAATTTTAAGAACTTTGTGGAGGATTCTGACCATAAGTTAAGAATGTTTTCATGTCTTAAGTGCGATTTTGTTAGAGAGAACGAATGTGTTTATATTCCATCCAGTGCATCCAAATGTACAATCTTACTATATTCGCAGTACACATTCGGTAGAAAGCATAAAAACAAATCAACAGTTGCACGGGATCTCCTAGAGCCCAAAAAAGGACCAGCTAACCATCAATGGAAAAAATTGACAACAGAGCGAATTTTTTATAGTCCTTATGTTTTGCCTTAAACTGGATATTAGCGGTGACCGTTGCATTATGCAGCTTCATTCATTGTTTGGTCATTGTTCCAGCAAAACAAATTTGTATGGCCCTTAGGTACTCGGCGAAAGTTCTGCAGGAACACTGCCAGCCTCGGAGGGTCGCGTTTATGGCCACCAGGTACTCGTGCCACTGACGAAAGTACACGCGTGAAAACACAAATTTTTATCATTGATTTCTATTATCAAGACAGAAAAATATATTTTCAGCATATCACGAAACCTGATATTACCCACAATAGTCTTTTGCAAGGAGTCACGAGGGTATCGAGCAATTGTTTTGTTTTACGCTCATCTCTAAGTTTCTTTCTATCTCTCTGAGATTGTCTTTGTTAAAGGGAATGCCGGGGTCGGGGGTGTAAACTGCTCCAGCACATGCTATATTGGATTTTATTTTACTTATAGCTTGAGTATAGTTCATACGATCTTATTCATTCCTGTGGCAAATCGATAAATAATCTTAATCTTGAAGAAATTTCATGTGAGGTCATCAATTGTGTATTTTTAAAAGAATATTGGAAAATGCTGGTTTTATAATCTAGTCGAACGTTTTTCTCGATTTTTGGTTGCGCACTATTTACACGAGTTTCTACGTATACACACATACTCCACTATTTACAATGTCAATACACAGAAAAAAAATCCGTGATATTCGGGCTAAAATCTATCCCAAACGATGTCAGAAGTCGGTCAAGACCGGATTTTCTCAAACCAAGTACAAGAAGGATTGATTGGTTTGCATACAACCTTAGAAATAGAACACAACGCAACATAACAATGGAGGCTGGTCGCAATTGAAGACTCTTTAATAGACTTGACCCATCCACTGCAACTCAGCAGCTACTTTCTCATTAGGTAGCCTCCATTGTAATGTTGTTTGTGTGCTGTTCTCTCTCAGTTTCAATTTTTCTCTCGGTTTCTTTTCACTCTTTAGCTTTGACAGTGGAATTTAGTGCTTACTTCAATCTCGAGACAGGATCATGAATACTAATTTTGTTTTTTAATACATTAAGTGAGCATTTTCGGATTGATACAAGCCTTTTAAGATTATTCCAATTCTTGATACTTGATTGAAGAAAAATATAGTACGACTCGTACTTGAAATTTCAATTCGAAGGTCGAGCTAAAACAAATTTTTTTTAACTTAATTTTAGCTCGCCTTATTTTCTGTGTACGGATTTCTTCTGTCCATTTACATATGGGCATTTCCACAGTCGCGAACGCGACATTCGTACGCCTTTAAAATGCAGAGAAATATAGAAGACAAAAAGAATTTTTGATTTTGTTTCTATTTTTGGTAGATTTTTGGGTAGCAGTATTTTTAGTGCAAAGGTAGGTTCATTCGATTTGGCTATTAAAATATATTAAAACGAGAGCGTAAGTTAAAGTCGGCTCTAACCGACTTCGATATACCCGTTACTCATGAAAAAACATGTTTAACAGTGTTCCCGCGTTCCTTAGTGTGACCATCCAAAAAGTATGCAACATTTTTTTTAGGGTGGTAGCGGGGAGGGCTTGGTTCACTTTTTTGCTTATAACTTGAGAACCGTTCATCCGATCTTTATCATTCTTTCGGCATTCGATTCGATCGATTCATTTTGCTAATTACTAACTATCTCTAGAAGGTACAAAACCTTTCTCTTTAAAACTGTAGGAGATATAACTTTTTTTCCAGTTGCGGGGGCGGGAAACAAACTTGATCTGCGTGCAGATAAAAGAAGCATTTGTCCCATACATGTCAAACCTCTATCTCTTACTATCTCTGAGATCTAGGTGTTCATACAGACAGACGGACGGACGGACGGACGGACGGACAGACGGACAAGACTAAATCGACTCGGCTGTTGATGCTGATCAAGAATATATATACTTTATATGGTCGGAAATGATTCCTTCTGCCTGTTTCATACATTTGCACGACTTTAGTATACCCTTTTTACTCTACGAGTAACGGGTATAAAAAATCATGGGACTTATCACGCGGCAATAATGGAAGTCGTTTTCGACTACATTTAAAAATAATCATAAATCTTCGAAAGTGAAATAAAATTTTTGACACAGTTAACTTTTAAATAAAGGGGAATAATGCAGCTTTTTATTAAGTGCAATCATTTTCAATTATTTACATTAGTTTTGTGTTTATAAGCCTTAATATTATGAAGAACGCGCAATTTAGCACGCGACATCTTAAAAAAACTAACTGTGAAATGGACATATCTTCGGTATTCAGGCCAATTTTCCTATAGTAAAAATCAGATGAGCTGTACATAAATTTCAGTATTTATTTTGATATTTGTTTTCAATGTTATGTTAACAAAAATCATTAAAAAAAACAACAATTTTTTTTTGAATATCGGTGGACCTTTCTGTGGAAATGCCCATATACAACGTCCATCCTGGTTTTTCTCGGTTTAACTCGTCTCGTCTTATTACTACTACTGCCTTCCCTTCTTTGTCACGTCATTCGTTCTAATTTCCAGTGTGACCACCGGCTCTGTCCTAAAATATCTGAGCGTTTAAATATCGATACATATTGGCATCTACAATTTACAAATATGTATATGCTCTTCATCAAATGTCAAATAAATAATAAAAATAGAGGGAAGCTAACTTCGGCTCGACCGAAGTTTATATACCATTGGAGCTTGACATATGCCTGCCAGTTTGTTATACGATATATTCATGTGATTTTGATCAAACTCGCCAATAAAGTATAAAGACGCTACCATTGAAAACAAAAAAGTATTTCTCACTCGAACTAATTTTTTTACCTATTCGTATGGCAGCTTTACGCTATAGTTATCCGATTTGGATTAAACTTGGCAGAATTGTGTGGTAGCATATAAGATTGATCATTAACAAGTTTGGGAGCGATAGCATTGACAACAAAAAGTTTTTCTTACTAAGACTTTGATTCAAACCTGTATTTTGTATGGCAGCTTTACTATATAGTTGTCCGATTTTCATTAACCTTGGTGGAGTTATGTGAAAGCATAGAAATTATAAATACGAGGTTTTGGAGCGATAGCATTGAAAACAAAAATTTTTTTCTCACTGAAACTACTTTTTCAACCGATCATTCCTATGGCAGCTATATGCTATAGTGATACGATCCGGCCGGTTACGACAAATGTGCAGCGTATTTGTACCAAAACACTTCGTGCAAAGTTCGGTTAAGATAGCCTCAAAACTGACGGAGGAGATAGCATAAAATCTGACGGACGGACAGACGGAAGGACGGACAGAAGGACGGAAAGACGGACGGACAGACGGATGGACAGACGGACATGGCTATATCAACTCAGTTCGTCATGCTGATCAAGAATATATATACTTTATGTGGTCGTAGATGCTTCCTTCTATGCGTTACAAACATCCGGACAATTTCAAAATACCCTCTCTAAGGGTATAAAATACATTTTTATTATGTCTACACTTTTGTTGACGATAGTCTACTAAGCAAACAACTATAAGAGTTAAAATCAATTTACACCTTAAAAAAAACTATTTTAAAATAAAAATATAATTATTTGTGCCTAAGAGTTGGTAATAAAAATGTGCAAAAATAATTTTTTGAATTCTATGGTTGACACCTATAACATGTATTTAACCCATCCGAATCGGTTTTTGCGGTTCTTAAGATAAACGAGTTTTTGATTTATTTGTCCGTCTTCATAACTCTACTCCAACTAGGACTAGGCGACTAGGAAACTAAAAATTTAGGAGAGTGATTTTTCTCATTGATGGTAATCACACATTTAAATTTTGTGCTGATACGAGTGGGACAGTTTTTGTATGCTAATTCTGCTATGCCCTTTCTTAACGTCGCGACGTTAACGCGACGTACGAAGCGTCGTACCTTCAAAATTGAATCACTATTTAGAAATTCAATGTATATTGTTTTAGCGGTTTGTGAATAGATAGGGGAGAATGGGGAGTTCTGAGCCACTAGAGGTTGTGAGCCAAGCAAATATTGGCCACAAAAAAAAAAAAAAATTACAACTTTTTGTTTATGTCAAGTGTCTCCCTTCTTAGTACCTAACTTTTGGCAAGCACCAGCCGATTTTTTTTTTCATAAAACAGTATTTTTTTCCATTTTTGACTTGCGAATATTAATTAAAATTTTTTCGTAACGCCAAAAGTCAGTATGAAGGAAATATCTTTGGTCAGTTGTTTTTTTAATGGAAATATGAATATAAAAAAAAATTTATTTTGGTTATGCGACGTCAACTAAAACGAGAGCGTAAGTTAAAGTCGGCTCTTACCGACTTTGATATACCCGTTACTCATGAAAAAACACGTTTAACAGTGTTCCTGCGTTCCTTAGTGTGACCATCCAAAAAGTATGCAACATTTTTTTAGGGTGGGAGGGGTGGTAGCGGTTGGGCTGTGGTTCACTTTTTTGCTCATAACTTGAGAACCGTTCATCCGATCTTTATTATTTCTTCGGCAAATCGAATTGTCTATCTTTAAAACTGTAGGAGATATAACGTTTTTCCAAATTGCGGGGGCGGGAAGGGGCGTGGCCAAAATTTGAAACAAACTTGATCTGCGTGCAGATAAAAGAAGCATTTGTCCCATGCATGTCAAACCTCTATCTCTTACCATCTCTGAGATCTAGGTGTTCATACAGACGGACGGACGGACGGACGGACGGACGGACGGACAGACGGACAAGGCTAAATCGACTCGGCTGTTGATGCTGATCAAGAATATATATACTTTATATAGTCGGAAATGATTCCTTCTGCCTGTTACATACATTTGCACGACTTTAGTATACCTTTTTTACTCTCCGAGTAACGGGTATAAAAATATCAAATCATTCCCCCCAAAATTTTCGCTCATCACATCCAAAATAATTGTTGGAAATATATTCCTACGCTGTGTATCAGCTGATCTCTCTATACACACCCGCTATCGATATGCCAACTATCGATAAGAAATTGTGGATTACGTTTATGTTGCTGGATACACAAGCAACGAAAAGGTAAACTAAAAATTCCTGGCACAGTTTTTATACTCTGTACCGAAGCTACATAGAGTATATTAAGTTTGTGCAAAAGTATGTAACATGGAGAAGGAATCATTTCCGACCCTATAACGTAAATATATATTCTTGATCAGCATCAACAGCCGAGTCGATATAGCCACGTCCGTCCGTCTGTCCGTCCGTACGAACAAACAGATATCAGAGATGGTAAGAGATAGAGGTTTGACATGTATGGGACAAATGCCTCTTATACTTGCAGGCAGATCAAGTTTGTTTTCAATTTTTGCCATGCCCCCTCCCGCCCCCGCAATTTTGAAAAAAATCCACACAGTTTTTTAGATAGATGATCCGTACATTCCTAGTTAGTTAGTCATTAGCAAAATGTATCGATTTGCCAAAGAAATGATAAAGATCGGATGAGCGGTTCTCGAGTTATGAGCAAAAAAGTGAATCACTCACCGCCACCACCCGCCACCCACCCTTTCACAACCAACGCAGCACAATCTTAGAGAGAGAGAGAGAGAGAGAGAGAGAGGTACAGAGTATATTATAGTCGGGCTTGACCAACTTTCTCACTTGTTTTATATGAAGTTGGATTGGAATTTTTAGTGCTGGATACCCGGAAAACAAATAAAAATGTATTGCATGATAATTCAACATTTGGGGACCTATAATAGAGGGACCTATACTACGGGGACCTATACTAAGCAATTACCTTAAATACTTGTGGTAAGTCGTTTACAAATTTTCTAGTTTTCACCATTTGTTTGATATATGACGAAAAGCATATACATCATTTTTGTTCAAATCTTGCATATTTTTTCACTCGAAATTTTTTCATAATTCGCGGTGTATCGAAAGGATTTTTTATTTTAATTTTCGTAGATTTTTTCGTAAATTTTGAAAAAAGCTACATACGATACTGATTCAGCGCGTCATGCTTATCAAGAATATATATACTTTATGTGGTCGGACATACTTCCTTCTATGCGTTACAAAATTCTAGACTTTGGTGGCGCAAATTTTGTATACAAATTGTAGTGGCTTCTTTAAAAATTGCAAAACTTTCAAAAAATTAAGGCTATCATCTTTTTCCAACCACCAACTAATGAATCTGTGTATTGTATAGTATAAATGTGCCCATTAAACGAGAACGCGAATTGATCTACTAAAACCGGGTATGAACCAGAGGTCGTAAATAACACACAATGTAAATAACATCAAGTTCTTAACAAGGTAAAAATTAGCAAGTAAGCATTGTTAATTTGATTTTTTGTTTAGGAATGTTAAAAATGTTATAATACTAGTTTTTTACACTATTAAATAAAGTGTGTACTAACATTTCAACAAAGAAAAAACATGCTAATTTACATTTTAAACATTTTACATTTCGACAGATCAAAAAAGACTTAGTAGGAAGAACTTTTTTGTTATCAATGCTATCACTCCAAAAGTTGTTCCTGATCAATATTTTATGCTATCAGATAATTCTGTAAAGTTTGATTCAAGTCGGATGACTATTGCATATTGTTGTCATAGGAACGATAGGCCGAAAAGTAGTTCTAGTGAGAAAAACTTGTTTGTTTTCAATGGGAGCATCGTTATACTTTCCAGCTATGAACATTATCTGTTTCAACACAGTTTTTGAGAGATTGATCAAAATCGCATGAATATATCGTATAGCTGCCATATAAAAAACTGGCAGGAATATATCATGCTCCAAGGGTACATAAACTTCGGTCGAGCCGTCGTTAGATTTTCTCTACTTTTCTTATATCTATTTGGACCAAAACGAAACTTTTCCCGCCCGGTATTTTGAAATCGGAAAACAAAATTAATATAAGGGCCAGTTCAGCATACATAGTTCTTCATTCGGAGAGCACTATGTGCAAGGGTCTCCAGCTTCGTTAATATTAGTATTCTGGCGCTTTTGCAATCTGTTTGTCCAGAAATTTTTTGTTTGAAAGATTAAGAATTTCATAGATAATGTGATACGCCTACGCTCGACGACATTTGGCATGCAGCATGCAGTAAGTATGTATGCCAAGGGAGCTGTCGTGCCAAACGAACAGGTGGTAGTGGTGGTGCGGGTGGCGAAAATTGGCAACGGCATGCAACGCAGCCTAGCTTATGCTACATTAATATGTGGAGAGTACACGTTGTTAGGTATATGACATGAGCTATGCCTGCATATGTGCACGCGGCTATAAATATGTATGTACGTAGATTCGATCACTTGTGGCGTAATTTTAATTGGAAACAAACAGATAATGAGAAAAATTTGGCAGCCAATACTTACACAACCACACTACGCACACCAAAGAACAAAACGGAAAGGATGTCCAATACATTGCCACGCGCACACACACTTGCACACGCACTGGCACGCAAGGCTGTGCTGGTGTGCGAGCTACTGCTCCTTCTGCTGCTCTGCTGCTGCTTTCGCCTCTGTTGCTGACTCGATTTTATTCAATTTGAGCGCGTGCGTGTGACGTTGCTGCACACTTCAATGTGTTGGTCTGTGCGTAGGTGTCACAGTCGCAGGATACACACAATTGCATGCGCCCATATACTATATCTGTATATGCATATGTTTGAGTAAATGGGATAAATATACGAAGCTAACGTTTTTCCAACTTTGTTGGTTCTTCTATAATCACTAGTAGTTTTTGATAAGTTAACGATTTGATGGTTGAAATACTATCAAATGGATTATTAAATTGTTTTAAAAGGTTGTAGGATCTTTGACCAATTGCTCACAAACTCGTCCATAGACATTCAGAGTATTATCGCCTTCCGTGCTCTGCCGTGGTTTTGCCTATGTAAGTGTATGTATGTACGTTGTCTTTTAAGGCGAGGGCGAGGCAAATCAACGCCAACGTCATCACTTTAGCACTGTTCGTTGTTGACTTGCGCTTAGTTGTCTCAATTCCATGGACGGTTAGGATTACTTCTTGCAACAAAACTGTTGCACAGCCTCCAGTTTAGTGAGCAACGCTTAGCATATTCCTGGGCGGCAAGGCGATTTGTTTGTCACTTTCACCTTTCCAATTGGCGGACAGTCAATTTCGTTGTCGTTACACCTGCACCTGGTTAAGGTTCTTCGCTGTTATTGTTAGCTGTCTGACGGCTGCTTGGCTGGCCACACACATACACGAGTAGCACACAACTGGTGTGTTCCGTAGTACAAATACACCCTCCGCCAACGGTTATGAATTGAATGGCATCGCTGGCAGCGGTTTGTCACACGCCTACATAAATATTTATATATGTATGTATGCACCGATTGCTATTTGGCCTTTACATTGTATTGGCTCCGATTTGGCCGCTAATCCTTTAGCCTTCTGTGTGGGATAATTAACTTTCTGCACCGACAGAACTCACAGAAAAAAAATGAACATGCGCATCGTTCACTTGAATCAACTTTACAACCGTAGACTTAACGCGTCATCTGGCGAATTTTAATCCTGATATACACAAGATGCATCAGTTCTCCGCGGATCGCTACATAAAGTATACTGCATCTACGATATAACTATAGTGTTCGTGACAAGTCTTTTTTAACTGGCGACTCACTCACACATAAAATAATCGTTGCGATTTTACGCGTGCGACCATGTACAGAATGTCCGCTGCCATGCACAGTTTTACGAGGAATGTAAAATAACTAGAGATTACAGCATAGCCGCCCATCCAAAGCAACAACCGTACAACGCAGACGCCGAACCCATGGACCAGCTTTCAAAGTAAAGCTCGCTCGGTGACTGAAAGCTTTCGCCTGCAGCTCTCACTCGATTTGGCGGCTATCCATGAAGCTTTTTTATTAAGTGAAAAAAGTAACGTAATATTGAGCATAAATAATTCCTATCAGCATGTCGAGCTGAGTTGATTTGGCGAGGTACGCGTGTCCGACAGTTTAGGTTTGAATCGTCTTAAGTACAACCCGATTTGCTCTAAAAATAATTAAATTATTCTTCATTGAAGTGTAAGAATTTCTTAGGTCAGCCCCCAATACATTCTTGAACTAAACAAAAGTTCATAAAATAGGTACAAAATGTTCTTAGTTTGAACCTATTATATTAGATCAAATAACGCTAGAAAAGTACAAAAAAAAAGATTTACCCGAACACCAAGATAGTTTTACTATACGTCAGAAAACCACCATCACTTTTTTTGGGCTAGCATTTTTAGTTTATTTTATCCTCAATCCAAGATTATTTGTACTTGAACTAAGAAAAAATCTTATATTTTTCGTTGGTTCTCATTTAATTATCAGTAACAGTTGTTATTCAATTCTAGAATGTTTATTCCTAAATTTAAGTACATCCAAGAGCAAAACATAAATTATATCCCCATTGTCCTCGAAATCTGCAACTCGTTTTTTTTTTCGAAGTGTGCCAAAGGTACACATAGTATTTTCGGATGCAAATATATGTAACAGACCTAGTACCGTAATGAAATTGAAAGGTCAGTTTTCTTGTATTTTCAAAATCTTTATTGATTAGAGCGAAGCTCGTTTGCGGAAGTTTGCCAGGAGGACTAAATTGAGAAAAATGATGTCTTTGCGACATATTATTTTGGGTATGCTTGTCTTTAAATTTTTCTACCCTTGGAGAGAGTATATTGATATTGTCCGGATGTTTGTAACGCATAGAAAGAAGCATCTCCGACCACATAAAGTGTGCCTTGACAGTGCCTTGACGGTGACTTTACAGTGACTTAATAGTGACTCCACAGTGACTTGAAAGGGACTTTACAGTGAGTTAATAGTGACTTCACAGTGACTTGAAAGTCACTTCACAGTGACTTGACCGTGTCTTGACAGTGACTTAATAATGAATTGACAGTGACTTGACAGTGACTTGCCAGTGACTTGTCAGTGACTTAAAAATGATTTCACAGTGACTTGACGGTGACTTGACGGTGACTTGACAGTGACTTGATAGTGACTTTACAGTGACTTAATAGTGACTTGACAGTAACTTGACAGTGACTTGACAGTACCTTGACAGTGAATTAACAGTAACTTGACAGTGCCTTGACGGTGACTTTACAGTGACTTAATAGTGACTCCACAGTGACTTAAAAGTGGCTTTACAGTGACTAAATAGTGACTTCACAGTGACTTGACAGTGACTTAATAATGAATTGACAGTGACTTGACAGTGACTTGACAGTGACTTAGTGCTTACAGTGACTTGACAGTGACTTGACAGTGACTTGACGTGACTTATATGACTTACAATTATAAAAACAATATGACTCAGTGACTTGTAGTGACTTTTTTATACTACTTAGTGTTAGTGACGACAGTGACTTGACGTGATTCAGTGACTTAATAGTGACTCCAGTGACTTGGTGCTACTTTAATACTTAGTACTATCTTACTTACATTTACATATTATTATAATACTAATGACTACAGTGACTTGACAGTGACTTGACAGTGACTTGAAGTGATTACAGTGACTTGACAGTGACTTGACAGTGATTAACGTACTTGACAGTGACTTGACTGACTTAGTGATTTAGTGTCAGTGCTTTCATGATAAGTACCAAGGCTTGAAGTGACTTGATAGTGACTTGACAGTGACTTGACAGTGACTGACGGTGACTTAGTGATTGAAGTGACTAAGTGCTTGGCTTGACAGTGACTTACAGTGACTTCTCTCAGTGACTTGCAGTGATTGACAGTGATTATGCTTAGTGACTTGACAGTGACTTAAGTGCTTGACAGTACTTTGACTTCACAGTGACTTGACAGTGACTTGACAGTGACTTGACAATGACTTGACAGTGACTTGACAGTGACTTGACAGTGACTTGATCAGTGACTTAAAAATGATTTCCCAGTGACTTGACAGTGACTTGACAGTGACTTATAAGTGACTTAACAGTGACTTGACAGTGACTTGACAGTGACTTGACAGTGACTTGACAGTGACTTGACAGTGACTTAAAAGTGACTTGACAGTGACTTGACAGTGACTTGACAGTGACTTGACAGTGACTTAAAGTGACTTGACAGTGACTTGATAGTGACTTGACAGTGACTTGACAGTGACTTTACAGTGACTTGACAGTGACTTACAGTGACTTGACAGTGACTTGACAGTGACTTGACAGTGACTTGACAGTGACTTGACAGTGACTTGACAGTGACTTGACAGTGACTTAACAGTGACTCCACAGTGACTTAAAAGTGGCTTTACAGTGACTAAATAGTGACTTCACAGTGACTTGACAGTGACTTAATAATGAATTGACAGTGACTTGACAGTGACTTGCCAGTGACTTGACAGTGACTTGACAGTGACTTAAAAATGATTTAACAGTGACTTGACAGTGACTTGACAGTGACTTGACAATGACTTGACAGTGACTTGATAGTGACTTTACAGTGACTTAATAGTGACTTCGCAGTAACTTGACAGTGACTTGACAGTACCTTGACAGTGAATTAACAGTAACTTGACAGTGCCTTGACGGTGACTTTACAGTGACTTAATAGTGACTCCACAGTGACTTGAAAGTGACTTTACAGTGACTAAATAGTGACTTCACAGTGACTTAACAGTACTTATATGATTACAGTACTCATATTTGTGACTTAAAAATGATTTCAGTACTGACAGTATTTATTTTACTCTTCTTTTCTTTCTCTTCCTATCTACTGCTCTAGTCTCTGCTTTGTGATTTTTCTTTCTCTTGAATGTCGTGACTTTGCTTGGTGTTGATGTTGAAGTGCTTGAAGTACAGTTTCTCATGACTTACAGTGACTTGCAGTGACTTGACAGTGCTTACAGTGATTAACAGTGACTTGACAGTGACTTGACAGTGACTTGACAGTGACTTGACAGTGACTTAACAGTGACTTGACAGTGACTTGACAGTGACTTAATAGTGACTTGACAGTGACTTAACAGTGACTTGACAGTGACTTGACGGTGACTTGACAGTGACTTGAAAGTGACTTGACAGTGACTTGCCAATGACTTGACAGTGACTTGTCAGTGACTTAAAAATGATTTAACAGTGACTTGACAGTGACTTGACGGTGACTTGACGATGACTGGACAGTGACTTGATAGTGACTTTACAGTGACTTAATAGTGACTTCGCAGTAACTTGACAGTGACTTGACAGTGAATTAACAGTAACTTGACAGTGCCTTGACGGTGACTTTACAGTGACTTAATAGTGACTCCACAGTGACTTGAAATGGGCTTTACAGTGACTAAATAGTGACTTCACAGTGACTTGAAGTGACTTCACAGTTACTTGAAAGTGACTTGACAGTGACTTAATAAAGAATTGACAGCGACTTAACAGTTACTTGAAAGTGACTTGACAGTGACTTGACGGTGACTCGACAGTGACTTAAAAGTGACTTGCCAGTGACTTGTCAGTGACTTAAAAATGACTTGACAGTGAGTTGACAGTGACTTGACGGTGACTTGACAGTGCATGACAGTGACTTTACAGTGACTCAATAGTGACTTCACAGTGACTTGAAAGTTACTTGGCAGCGACTTGAAAGTGACTTGTCCGTGACTTGACAGTGACTTTACAGTAACTTGACAGTGCATGAGAGTGACTTTACAGTGACTCAATAGTGACTCCACAGTGACTTGAAAGTGACTTGACAGCGACTTGACAGTGACTTGACAGTGACTTGACAGTGACTTGACTGTGACTTGACAGTGACTTAGTAGTGACTTCACAGTGACTAAACATTGATTCGACAGTGAGTCAAAGTGACCAAACAGTGACTTTAAAGTGATTTGTCAGTGCCTCGACAGTAAAAAATGTGACTTAATAGTAACAACATTGACTTGAGAGTGTCTTAACCGTGAGTCACTTGACAGCGACTTGACAGATACCTGACAGTGACTTGACAATGACTGGACAGTAACTTGACAGTGACTTGACAGTGACTTGACAATGACCTGACAGCGACTTGGCAGCGACTTGATGGTTACTTGACAGTAACTTGACAATGACTTTACATTGACCTAATAGTGACTTCACAGTCACTAAACAGTGACTCAACAGTGACTAAGCAGTGACTTTATAGTGATTTGACAGTTTCTTAACAGTGACAAATGTGATTTAACAGTGACAACATTCACTTATCAGTGCCTTGACAGTGACAAATGTGACTTAACAGTGACAAATCAGTGTCCTAACAGTTTGACTTAACAGTGACTTGACAGTGACTTGGCAGTGACTTGACTGTGACTTAACAGTGACAAAGCATACTCTGTAGAGCAGCGTTTCCTCATACTTGGATTTTTTCTAACACCCTCAAAGTCTGCTATGGCCCAAAATAAGCTTGCTTATTTAACGTAATTTAATTGAAATATAACGGCGAAAAGTATCTAATATATGATAATCAATGGTTTGACTGATTTAACGGTATGGCTGATAAGTGCGGATAAAAGATCTAGCATTTTCAACAATTTGTTTGTAATTTGATCTTTGAACACCCATCGACAATCTGGAGTTTTTCATGAGTTTGCTAACATATTAGAGTGTGAATTAACATAAATACCCCAATAAGTATGCTCTTTTTTGTTTGTCGGCAAATTCAAATAACACAGTTTAATAATCACTGGGCTCTGTACATTTCGTTTGTACATTTTATTGTGTTTGTTTAGGGTTTTCCGCCAACAACTAGGAATGCTTTCTGCACTCCATAATGTACAGTTCGCTTTATGCATCTAAATTTTTGGCTGTGAAGCTGTGCTGACTCTTATAACCTGTTAATGTAGTAGAATCAGTACAAAAAAATGGAGGAAAGCTAACTTCGGCTCGACCGATGTTTATATACCCTTGGAGCATGATATATTTCTGCCAGTTTTTTATATGGCATCCGATTTTGATCAAACTCTCTAAAATTGTTTTGAGACAGATAATATTTATAATATAATATTTATGAAACGCTACCATTGAAAACAAAAAAGTTTTTCTCACTAAAACTATTTTTTCGACCGATCATTCCTATGGCAGCTATATGCTTTAGCAGCTATATGCTTTAGTCATCCGATTTGGATCAAACTTGACAGAATTGTGTGTTGGCATATCATATTGATCAGTAACGAGTTTGGGAGTGATAGCATTGAAAAAAAAGTTTTTCATAATAAAACTTTTTTCCAGATCTATCCTTTGTATGGCAGCTATACTATATAGTTGCCCGATTTGCATAAAACTTGCTGAAATTATGTGAAAGCATTAAAAACTTATAAATACGAGGTTTGGTAGCGATAGGATTGAAAACAAAAAAGTTTTTTCTCACTAGAACTAGTTTTTCAACCGATCGTTCCTATGGCAGCTATATGCTATAGTCATCCGATCAGGCCGGTTTCGACAAATGTGCAGTGTATTTGTACCAAAAGACTTCGTGCAAAGTTTGGTTACGTAAGCTTTAAAACTCACGGAGGAGGTAGCATAGAAACAGACGGACGGACAGGCGGACGGACGGACGGACAGACGGACATGGCTATATCAACTCAGCTCGTCACGCTGATCAAGAATATATATACTTTATGTGGTCGGAGATACTTCCTTCTATGCGCTACAAACATCCGGACAATTTCAATATACCCTCTCCAAGGGTATAAAAAAGGGCTACGGATGTATTAACTTCAGGAATGCACAGTGGCCGGAATGTCCAATATTTTGGTATAAACTAGACCGGCCCAGTTAGAGGGCTGTAACTTGGAACATTTAATAATAGTGACATAAATAAGAACGCAAAATTTTAGACCGGTGCGACCACGCCTACTAGTACCGCCCATACAACACTGTCCCTATGAGCGCACAGATCTCAGAGATGGTAAGAGATAGAGGTTTGACATGTAAGGGACATAAACTTCTTATACTCACAGGCAGATTTAATTTACTTTCAATTTTGCAACGCCCCCTCCCGCCCCCGCAATTTTGAAAAAACGTCATATCTCCCACAATTTTGAAGATATATGGTTCGAACCTTTTAGACATATTTAGTAATAAACATTACTTATCAATCTGCCAAAGAAATGGTAAAGATCGGACAATCAATAGTAAAGTTATAAGAAAAAGAAATTTCAATGTCGCAGCGCTGCAGCTCCGTTGCGTTCTGGTGTTGCTGCAGCAGCAAAATTCACTCTAGGCATTCTCCGTCGCAGGTACAGAGTATCTTAAAGTCGGGATCGGTCGATTTTCTTAATATTTTTTTTTGCAAATTAAGCCAAAAATAATCAAATACACTGTTCCCGTCTGCAACAATATAAAATATTTCGAAAACGAGCAAAAACGAGCAAAATGTATTAATTACACCAAGTCATATACATTTTAATGGACACAATTGCATCTTTAGTTGCGAGAAGGAACGAGGAGCTGCCCACTTTTACTCCACGGTACAGTGACATTTAGTTTAGATTCGCCTAAAAAATACCACAGCAACCTCACATAAAAACAAAGGCGCACCATAAAAAAGCTCCCAATTTCTTCATTTTCTTGTAATTTACATTCCTTTTGCAACATTTTGGCATTTCAAAACATTAATTGCTCTCTACATTTATAGCTGTTTTTAATTTTGAAAGAACAGGTCGTGCCATGGCACCAGAGCAATACAATTTTGGTTGAAAAAAATTTATTTTCAGGGCCGTGCCGAAATTCCAGGGATTCACAAAAAATATTTTGAACCAGCAATTGGAGTTCATGGTTCTATACTCTTTCAGAGGAATTAAGCTTTTTTCCAATATTCCAACATTTACTTTTTCACAAAATTTTGGCAATTACGGCCTGTGTGGAATGAAATGAATCGAAAAAATTTGGTAAATGTAGTATATGTATGTTCCCGGTCCCAATGCTTCTCTTCCTCAAGAAAATTCTGATGCAAATCCTCCACCAAGACCGCCTAGACACGATACTGCAACTTTGATGTCTGCGAAAACTTTCTCCACTGTTTTGAACAACCATTTCGATCCGCTGTTTGAATCCGAAGATCCACCCAATTATCCAGAGCTTGTAACGCAAGACGAAATGGACTATGTTGTTGGCAAGTTGGGACTCTCACAACGTCAGTCCAAATTTTTGTCGTCGTTTCTTAAACGAAAAAATCTAACGGACCCTGGGGTAAAAGCCACGGCTTACCGGTATCGCCCAGCGAAGTTCCAAGATTTGTTTACTATACATGAGAAAAATTCGTACGCTTACTGTAACAACGTAAACAAGTTAGTAAGCAAAATGGGAATCCAATATGTCGCAGAAGAATGGAGATTGCTTATTGACAGTTCAGTAACAAGTCTAAAAGCTGTGTTACTACACAAAACTAAAAAAAAACCTTCAATTACTTTAGCGTTCAGCACAGATATGAAGGAATGCTATTCGACAATGAAAATAATACTGGAAGATATCAAGTACCAAGAACATCTATGGAGAATTTGTTGCGACTTAAAAGTTATAAACATTTTGCAAGGAATAAAGGGCGGTTGGCCAAAGCACTTTTGCTTTATTTGTCGTTAGGAACCTCGATCAAAAGTCGATCATTATAATAATTAGACAGCGGATTTTGCATATTTGCATATTTTGAATCGCTTTTCGGATTTAATTTCTGATTGCACACATCTTATTTTTATTGAAAAATTATGTAAGCCCGCTAAAAACTATTATGTATAAATTGCATATTCTGCATATTTTAATATGCAAATATGCAATTTATACAATTTATTCTGCATATTTTAATATGCAAATATGCAAAAACCTATATTATATGAAACTCCATATTTCAGATCACATATTATCCTGGTAGGCCAGGGTTACTAAAAGGTCAACAACAGAAGATGAGTGATAAAAAATACTTTTGATTTAAAAACGGCTTAAAGATTTGCCATAAAACTGTTTGGAAATACATTTTTCCATATGAGGTAACCGGCATGCGTTGCTCAGGGTTCGGAAGTTATTTTCGCGAGTTATTTTAACCCATTTACCGCGACTGTCGACTTTTATAATCGCGAAATAATACGGATCTCCATGGTAACAAGACCACTAATTACTTAAAAAACTGCTCTTCAAGTCCACAAATAGCCACACATAGTAACATTGCCATGAATTGGCAATACTGAACCGCGATAAATACCTTGGAAGACCAATACTAAAAAATATAGTCAAGATTATAGGAATCGTTTTAAACCACTTTCCGTTACCGACAAATCATTAAATAGCGGAAAAATACCAAAGAGGACTACTGAACTGCGATATACATAATGGAGGACCAATGCTAAAGAATATAGTCTCTTATTTACCCGTCTTTAATTGCCAACCATTACATCTTCGTGATAGTCTAAACAAATCATAAAATTTTGTATATATCCGGATTTTTTGAACCGATCTTGATCTTGACCCGTCAATTTACCCGTCCACATTATACAAAAAGTTTTAGAAATTTCGCGACTTTCGGACCGTTGAATCCAACCATTTACGCGTCTACAATCGCCATCAAATCTTAATGATTCCCAAAAATCATAAAATTTTGCAAATTTTGCAAAAAACCAAGCTCAAATAATAATTTTTGACTATACGGCTATACGGCTCCTATATATACTCGTTTACTATTGCTGTCTATTAAGTTTTCAAAATTATCTTTAATCATATGAAGAATTTGCAAATTTCGCGATTCTTTGAGCCGTTCCATCTACATCTCCTATTTACCCGTCTACATTGCCATTCTTCAAATCTTCATGATTTTGATTATTTATGATTTATGATTATTAATAGGTCATACGAAAAATTGGCCAATTTTTTGATTATTCAATCTACGCCATTTATTTATTAACGCCTGCGCTTTCATAAGTACTCAAATAAAAATTTGACAAATTTCGCGGTTTTTAGTCTACACCTCTTATTTACGCGTCTTCAATTGCTATCTATTCAATCTTCAGGATTATCTTCGGTCCGTTGATTTTCTTGGCCACGCGTCTTTATGATACTTATGAAACTTAAATGTTAATTTTCGATATTTCGCGATTTTTTTGACCATTTGTTCCTTTACAGTATTTACTCGTTTACTATTGCCGTCTATTAAATGTTCATAATAATCTAAGCTCTTATGAAAAATTTAAAAATTTTCCAATATATTAGAACGCTCACTATACCTTTCATTTTCCAACGCCTGCGGTTTTTTAAATACTCATATGAATTTTTGCCGAATTTTGCGGTGTTAGACCATTAAGTGCTTATAAGAAAATGTTTAACTTTCGCGATTTTTTGATCGTTCGGTCTTCAATTTCTATTTAATTGTCTATATTGGCCATGTATCTAATATTTATAATAATTTTTTTTTTATACATTTTACATATTTTGCATATTTTTTGCATATTTTGCATATTTTTTACATATAATATTTTGCATATGCAAAATATGCGAAATTTGCATATATTGAATATGCAGTTTTCAATGGAAAGTGGTTTATTTAATTAGTATAAATCCGAATTTTCACCTCAATCTGCCTTTATTTAAAAAGTTGCATAAAATCCGCTGTCTAATAATAATACATGGAAAAAGCGGGAATCAGGCGTAAAAGATTTGAGTTTGGACATGACAGGAGAGCCTTTGATAAAAAACATAACGAATATATTGTTGCCACCGCTGCATATTAATGCATGGGGATTACCAAGAAGTTTATAGAAAACGGTTGTCAAAAATAATGAAATTGTCTTCAGCAGTTTAAAAAATATTTTTCGTAAGCACAGTGATAAAAAAATTAATGCAGGTAAAATGCAAGGATATCTTCTTAAACCTAATATTATTTTTTTGCAAATGCATTTTACGTTAACGGGTGTTCTAAATGGACCGGATATACCAAAGTTAAATAGAAGTGAAGACTCCACCAACGTACTATACGGAAATAATTTGATTGCCTGAAACTGCTTAAAATCTGTTATTATAAAGGTGTTAGGAAACCAGTGTTGTGATGGGTCGATATACGCTGCATCACCAGTCGTCAGTGTAGTGATGGGAGCACACTCGCTAACGACAGGTGATGTATCACTACACTAACGACTGGTAATGCAGAGACGTACCGACACGTCCCTACACTAACGACTGGTAATGCAGAGTCGCACCGACGGTACGTTTTGCGGACATTCCCATAGAAAATTCGTTAGGCAAATAACATGGCTGGTGGTTAGGCTGGTAGCCGGTAGTAACGATTCGTTAGCAGATTCGTTATATCCAGCCGTACTACAGGGTTACTATTATTATTACTATTTTTATACCCTTGCAAAGGGTATTATAATTTTGCCCAGAAGTTTGCAACGCATAGAAATATTCATTTCCGACCCTATAAACTATATATATTCTTGATCAGGGTGACGAGCTGAGTCGATTGAGCTTTGTTCGTCCGTCTGTCCATCTGTCTGTCCGTCTGTCTGTCCGTTTGTCTGTCTGTTTCTACGCAAACTAGTCTCTCAGTTTTAAAGCTATCGAGCTGAAACTTTGCACAGAGTCTTCTTTTTACTGCACACTGCTAATATGTCGGAACCGACCGGATCGGATGACTATATCTTATAGCTGCCATAGGAACTATCGGTCGAAAAGTGGGTCTTTGTGAGAAAAACTTTTTATACCCTTGGAGAGGGTATATTAAAATTGTCCGGATGTTTGTAACGCACAGAAGGAAACATCTCCGACCACATAAAGTATATATATTCTTGATCAGCATGACGAGCTGAGTTGATACAGCCATGTCCGTCTGTCCGTCTATCCGTCTGTCCGTCTATCCGTCTGTCCGTCTGTCCGTCCGTCTGTCCGTCTGTTTCTATGCTATCTCCTCCGTCAGTTTTAAAGCTATCTGAACCAAACTTTGCACGAAGTCTTTTGGTACAAATACGATGCACATTTGTCGCAACCGGCCGGATCGGATGACTATAGCATATAGCTGCCATAGGAACGATCGGTTGAAAAAGTAGTTTTAGTGAGAAAAACTTTTTTGTTTTCAATGCTATCGCTCCCAACCCCCGTATTTATAAGTTTTCTATGATTTCACATAATTTCACCGAGATTTATCAAAATCGGGCAACTATATAGTATAGCTGCCATACAAAAGATAGGTCTGAAAAAAGTCTTAGTGAGAAAAACTTTTTTGTTTTCAACGCTATCGATCCCAACCCCCGTATATATAAGTTTTCTATGATTTCACATAATTTCACCGAGATTTATCAAAATCGGGCAACTATATAGTATAGCTGCCATACAAAAGATAGGTCTGAAAAAAAGTCTTAGTGAGAAAAACTTTTTTGTTTTCAACGCTATCGATCCCAACCCCCGAATTTATAAGTTTTCTATGATTTCACATAATTTCACCGAGATTTAACAAAATCGGGCAACTATATAGTATAGCTGCTATACAAAAGATAGGTCTGAAAAAAAGTCTTAGTGAGAAAAACTTTTTTGTTTTTTTTGTTTTCAATGCTATCGCTCCCAACCCCCGTATTTATAAGTTTTCTATAATTTCACATAATTTCATTGAGATTTATCAAAATCGGACATCTATATAGTATAGCATGCCATAGGAACTATCGGTCGAAAATGAGTTTTAGTGAGAAAAATTTTTTTTGTTTTTAATGTTAACGTCTTTTCTCATTTCTTATAATATTATACGCTTTACACAGATTTGGAAGTTTATGTCAAAATCGGATGACTATATCTTATAGCTGCCATAGGAACTATCGGTCGAAAAGTGGGTCTTTGTGAAAAAACACTTTTTGTTTTTAATGTTAACGTGTCTCACTTCAGCGATTATTACTTAATTATTACTTTACTTTATTGGGGCGGAAATGATTCCTTCTTACTGTTACATTCTTTTGCACAAACTTAATATACTCTATGTACCTTCGATACAGAGTATAAAAATGGCATCTAACGAGACCAAACCCAGCTAGGGTTTTTGTAGTACCATCATATCCTTTCAGATTTTTTTGGTCTCAACTGTTTCAACTTTTTAGTGTTGCACAGTTTAGTATACACACTGCTCGACAGCACTCTTCCCCAATTCACCAAACCAACTTTTTCCAAAATATTTTGGCCCGCTGAGTATGAATCGAAATGAATAAAATCTGTCAAATAGTTATCGAGATTTTACCGATAAACGTGTTTTTCGATTACACTAGTTTACAACCAAAAAGACCCATTTCTACTGAAATTTTTTTTTTTTTTGTTCTACGCAATTACTGGCAGTTCAATTGCCTTTCGATTCATATCTTGCTTGACTCTATTTGAGAATTATGAAGTCGGATATGACTTAAAATGTAAGAGCACCTACCGAAAAAAGTAAAAAAATTCATATATCAATCGATTTTTGAGATCACCATTCCAAACTACACTACAAAAATATTTTAGTTGAAATGGGTCATTTATTTTTTTATTTTTGTAAACTTGTGTTATCAATACGTTTTCGAACGCCATATTAATCCCGCCATTTTGCTTTCTGAATTTTAACTTTGAATTTGTAATCAGCGACCCCGAAAACCCTTGAGTACAGACTTTCAGTCAAATCAAATTTGTTTTTGAAGAAATTGTCCACCATATTGGATCCGCCATTTTGGATCCTTCATTTTGACTTCGTATTCGTGATCAGCGACCCAACAAAAACCCCTAGTACAGTCTTTCAGCCAAATCAAATACATTTTTCGACTTTTGGCCGTCTTTTTGGGATTTGGGACCACCGGGCGTCGCGACGCGTCGGCCGGACTGAATTCTGTGTGTGCGCTGCAGCACGCCTGAAACAAATACACTTTTGCCAACATCGAACAAAGATGTTTGCATACTCTTTAAACTTGAGAGACATTAAAGCTATATTACATGTATATATTTTAGAATTTTAATATAAGTGGCTTGGGCAGATCGTTTCGTGGAAAAGCCTTACGATCGATTTTTATTATTATTATTCCAAAAGTAGTCATTTATTTATGGACTATAACTAAATGAATTTATATACTTCTTACAGTCGGATATTTCTTTCCATACCGCGCGCCGAACGTCAATAACAAAGCGAAGAAAAGGATTAACGGTTTGGTTTTAGAGTGTGGCGCCTGCCCTGCACACACACATTAATAAGAGAGAAGTTGCCCAGCAAACAATTTCATATGAAAATACACGTTTTGTAAGACACGGTTACAAAGACGTATTGTTAAGGGCGATATCCACGGCTCGCGAAATGGCCGCGAAATGAAAAACTCCATATAAAAAAAACTGCTGCGTAATTTGTTCGTCTGGGCGTTTCATATTCGGTTTCCACTTATCGGGATAAATAGCTTACGTTTGCCACTACGTTATGTTAAACAAATAACGTAGCTTTAAGTGCTGTTAACGCCTTTTTTTGTGGCTACGCAACGAAAATAGGTTTCGATTCTAATTTGTGCGGGCAAGACAACACAACAACAAATTGAAAATGAGCGCAGCAAAAAAAGACTCCGGCAGAAAACGTCGCCTAATGACAATTTCAAGACTTGACAAGCTGAACTTAATAAACGCCGTAAAAGTAAAGAGCGAGTTGTGGGACTTGGCGAACAAGAAGCACTCAGACTCCAACGCAGTCAACGCGGCCTGGTTGAGCATTAGTGAAGAGCTTGGCAAAAGCGGTAAGTAACGGAGCTACATAATGAAATATTCATTTTAATGAAATATATTTATTAAAAGTGATGGAATGCAAGGATGCATGGGTAGCGCTGAAGGACAGCAACCGGTCCCACACCAAAATGTCGGCTACGAAGCGCTTCAAGACGGGTAGCGCAGGTGGCTATCCATTGGAGTCAACTTTACTAAATGAACCGAGTGTCGTTGATTGGGAGTTTGATGGCGTAATGTCCTTTTTGCCGAATACATCAGCAATGCGGAAGAAAGTTGATAAAGTGAGCTTAAATAAATTTAACACTTATGTCCTATTCCTTGCAGAACTGTTTCTTCGGATCTCGGTATAAGTGAACCAAGCCAAATGAGATTCGTTGGTTGACTTTGACGATGATGTGGTAACTGCGGAGTCTTCGGCTGATTTTGATGTTGAAACGGAGTCGGTGTATCTATATGTAAGTTATGCACAGATAATTGCTATGTATTTTCTGACAAAGTTCACCTTGTTTCAGAAAAAGGACGCACTCCGAAAAAAGTGTTCCCCAAAGCACAGCAGTGGCCGAGAGAATGTCGTGTGTCTTACAGGCGTATATGTACTTCTGTACTCACCGTGTAACCATCATTGATATATCTTTATTTCAATTTTATTAAATTATTTTGATTTGTTTACGAACTGTTTTTTTTACAGCGCCAAAGCAGCGCAAGGTTACTTTGAATCGTTTATCGATAGAAAAATCTGTGTTATCGTGTTAATAGCAGCGACTTAGCAGACTCTGTAAGGAATCTGCGAAATATCAACTTTTTCACGAGAGATTTTTCGCGAGCCGTGATACCCCCCTTTAGTTAAAAAAATAAGCGTTTTAAACATTTATTTTGTGAGTATTCTGCATGGATAATTTTATTATTTAAAATCTAGAATTTAATTAAATTAGCGTTTCCCATGCTTTTAAGGGAAAACACATAGTCCTCTTCCTTGCCTCCATTTTCGCACGTGAAAATTTTCGGCAATGTAACTATATATATAAATGTAAACAGTTGACTTTAAACTGCAAGAAAGCATTGTTACTAACGACGAATGGCAGTGGCGAATTCCTTAAAATTGATGTTGACAATCGTTTAAAATCCGCATTTTTTATAGTCCGTACCGAAGGTACATAGAGTATATTAAGTTTGTGCAAAAGTAAGTAACAGGAAGAAGGAATCATTTCCGACCCTATAAAGTATATATATTCTTGATCAGCATCAACAGCCGAGTCGATATAGCCATGTCCGTCTGTCCGTCCGCCTGTACGTCCGTATGAACAAACAGATCTCAGAGATGGTAAGAGATAGAGGTTTGACATGTATGGGACAAATGCTTCTTATACTTGCAGGCAGATCAAGTTTATTTTCAATTTTTGCCACGCCCCCTCCCGCCCCCACAATTTGGAAAAATCCTTATATCTCCCACAGTTTTGTAGATAGATATTTCGCACCTTCTAGAGATAGTAAGCCATTAGTAATATCTATATCTATGCCGAAGAAATTATAAATATCGGATGAGCGGTTCTCAAGTTATGATCATATAAGTGAATTACCCCCCGCCACTCCCTCCCACCCTTTCACAACCAACGCACAAGCTTAGAGAGAGAGAGAGAGAGAGAGCGAGAGTGAGAAAGAAAGAGAGAGAGAGAGAAACTTAGAGATGAGCGCAGCAGCAGCACTGCGTTTAGCTCCTACTCTAGGTACAGAGTATAAATATAGTCGGGCTTGATCGACTTTCTCACTTGTTTTCTTAATATTATTGCTGCCGACATTAAATAAATTTAAACCCGCATTTACTTTTTAAAGAAAAATGTTCACTCTTCAGGAAAGACTACGAGAATGAGATACACCATTTTATTTTCTTGCCTTTTCTCAGGGTTAACTTATTTTTGCCGGCCTTGCCAACTGCAGCTGCCTAGCACTAAAAGATCAGAAAAGAGAGCGAGAAAGAGAGTGAGCACGATATTTCTCTCGGTCGCCAAAACGACATGCGCAAATCGCTTACCATAGCAAGAGTTTTGTAAATATCGAAGGCTGCCATACGACAACGCTTGCAAAAGCAATCTTACTTTAAGCTTGCTAAATTGCTGGCTGGGTGCTGAACAAATTCGACTAGTCAGTTTCAGTGGTGTGTTTATATACTATTTTTTGGTAACACATTAAAACCCAAATTTTTAGTTTTTGATTCACTACACTCAAAAAAAAAGTTGTCATCACATCGACACAATTTAGACATCAATTTGAAACTATTGAGTATCGAATTCTCTCTAATACTCCGAGTATCAAATTGACATCTTCGAAAGTATTAACATGATATTTCGAGGATTTCAAATTGATACTAACGTGTATCAGGTTGACACTTTATTGTATTAATTTTTAAGTATCAATTTGACACTAGGTCTTATTAATTTGATAATTCAACTATCAAACTTTTTGTTTCATTTTGATACTAGCTTTTATTAATTTAATATTTTTTCTTATCTTTGTACTATAAATTCAGTTCATTATAATCTGCCATTAAAATTAAAACAAAACATTTTATAAAAAATTTTTTTATTACAAACTCTATCAAAATTTAATTTATTTACACTATTAAATTGAATTCGTCAAGTGTGGACACCACTCTAAGTGAAAACATTTGACTCTCCTCGTGTCCATGCGAATGTTGCTTAACCAGAAGTCATCATATTGGTATGCCTCTTGCTCGAACCCGTACATTAGAGTTCCCCAGCCATAGACCCTGGGGCACGAACATACTCCCTATGTGTTAGAGGGAGACATAGTCACATTTTCGCGCTCTCTTCTGGGGGAACCCTGTCGTACTTGTAGCAGTTTACGCCTTCA
The DNA here is from genome assembly GCA_018904235.1 of Lordiphosa stackelbergi. NCBI lineage: Eukaryota > Metazoa > Arthropoda > Insecta > Diptera > Drosophilidae > Lordiphosa > Lordiphosa stackelbergi. The sequence goes on from JAEIFU010000398.1 coordinate 120,699, forward strand.
GAGACCTTGAGTAAAAACGCGAAAAACTCCTGTTCTGCAGCTTTCTTGGTTTCGCACCTCTCTCATTGTACGTTGTCTTGCAAAGCGCTAAAAAGGTCACAGCAGCATTCTGGCTTGTTGAGTGTCCTGTCTAAAGAGTTACATTTGTTATTTACATATATTTTCAAAAAACGACATGAATACTCAGCTGCTTAGTCTTACCTTGCAAATATGCGCCATTTGAAATCCATTTATTTATCTTCATAACGTCGTCTGGGAAAGGGTCCTCCATAGCCTTTACTTTTAACTAAAAGTAAAATCACTAAATGTGACATGTCAAACATCGCCAGCTGCGACGTTCGGCATGCTTCGTTTTACAATTCATACATTCTTCGAATTTTCGAAATAAAAAAAAAATTGTTTAGTTTCAAATTAATACTTCTGCGCATCAAATAAATATTCGAAGTTTCAATCTAATACTTTCTAGGTTTGCATTGATACAAAAAAAATGATACTAGTTTCAGTTTCGATTTGAGACAACGTGTATCAGAGTGATATTGATACAAATTTTTTTGGGTGTACCCTAAATTTATAAAATATGTTGGTGTTTTAAGTTTGAGTCTAAACATAGAGATTTAAAAATATATACAAATTCTATCAATTCAAGAAGAAATGTGCCTTTATCAGTTTCCATTAAATGTATGCTTATGCTGGCAAACGCGGCTGTTGTTTGAAAATGGTTTAACAGATAAGAATATTTTTAACGACATTCAAAAGGACAAATTAAGCAATAAACTATATTATAATAAAATATTAGACTTTAATAATGTACAACGACATATCTCAGCAAACGAAGAGTACAATTTCACAAGTAAATTAACATATTTAGGAACTATTTACAAAGTGGGTCATTTTCTATTTTCATAGTCACTGAAATTGTTTGAAATTAAAGACAATTTTATTTTTGAAAACAACGACGTAGATCTCAAATGCAAATTAGTTTTATTTTCAAAATATTTCCAATCCTTTTCTGTGTTCTTGGAAGAAGAAGACATTCCATTCCTAAGTCCTAATTTATGTTTTAAAAGCTGTTTGAATCTAAATTTGTCTCTCAATGGAAATACTTATTTAAGGCCTAAATACTATGTATTAATATTGAGTAATACAAAAAATTATATTGCTATGTTAAGAGTAGTCATATTTTGAATACCAAGATTTCATTTAAATAAATCCTGTATTATTCTAAAATTTTATCTACAATATTATTGATTAGAAAGGGATACAAAATAAAATGGTAGAAAAAAGACATTCCGATACGGTGGGGGTAATTAATAAAGACAAAAGTTTTGAAATTAGACTAACTTAAATCTTTATTTTCTTAACTACTGTAAAAATAGCTAAGTAACTATATATTCTATTAACCTACCATAAAAATAGTTAAATTACCTTTTTCTGGTAGTCTTACAGTAAGAGTTGTTATCTTACTAGCATGCATAGTAACTTGACAGCTATATTATTTATCCTACTACAGAAAACTGTCAAATTAATATTTTTATGGTGAAATTACTTTACACACAGTTGGAAAATTTACTTACTGTTAGCATCGGTAAATATTACTAATTCTGTGGGTTGGCGCATTTCCAAACGATATTTTCGGTTGGATTTAATACAGCAATACCTCCTCTTTCGTAAAGGTTTACGTAATAGTTACTGTCAAAGTTGGTGAATTTTACCGACTCTTTGGGTTGGCTCATTTCTAACCCACAATATCGGTTAAATATACCCACGGATTTTTGTGTGTAATAATAATGCCACTGAACAAAAAATTGAAGATAACCGCTAAAAATATAAATATAAAAGAACTAGCTGAACCCGCCGCGACTTCGTCCGCGTCCAAGTTTAAAAAAAAAACGTAGGAAGTGGAAAAATTGTATAGCTCATTGAACACCATGTTTGTATTTAATCTATTTGTTAAAAAGCATATTTTTTTTATATCATTGGCTTCATCAGCTTTATTTTTAGACAGTTTCGAGTTTACGGTTGATTAAAATTAATTAATCTGGGAAAAGAGGATAAAGTCAGGCGTGGAAATGCCTGTAACATATTAAATTCTATCCCGTCCCGTCGAAAAGGACACAACCAAATTTTCAAGTCGCGCAGAAATTCCAGAATTAAAAATGATTCCCTTCCTGTCTTGTGAATGCTGAAGGACTATAGTATATTCTTCTTCCCAAGGACTATGAAAGGAATTTAGGGGCAAGGGACATTTTATTTATAGGTGCGCACCTATATACATTTGCTTAATATTAGATATCCAGGATATTCTTTTCTGATCAATTTATGTAAATCAACGCAGTATAAGAGTATAAACTATTTAAACATGTGTACCTATATGTCTTTATTATGTGGCAACCAAAACAGGGAAACTTCATTTCTTAAAAATAAAAAAAAATAAGAATCAAATTTAAGTTTTCTGTTTTAATAGCGGAAAAAAAATATATAGGCTAAATTGAAAAATAAGCTGTTTTGGCAACACTTTATATTTCTCCTTCAAAAACACACTTTTCATTGTGAAATGTTGTTATGAATTTAGGCGCTTCAATCGATATAAATCTCTCTAGATTATCAACTCACAGCCTAGTTTATTAACAAACACTCGCAAGGAGCAAGATAAGGAGACAACTCATTTTTAGCAGACTGCTCACGTAATGTGTGCCATCACAATTCAAGTACAAAATACTTGCCTAGTGTTGTGTTTTTTCATAGCATACTTTAGGGCAGTAGACAATTTTGTAATTTTCAGCTCATATATTCAAAAGGGTATATCCTCGATATTCAATTTACTGTAAAAAAGTTGATCTATACCGACACTTTAAACTACACAGCACCAGACATAAATTACCACCTAATTTTTTGGTGTAAATTCTTTAAATCGAATTTAAAAGACTATGTTAAAATTAGTTGAATTTAATGCGTTGTGTTTTTACACTCACACAATTATGTTGGTTTTTCCCCAATTCATTTCACAATTGGGTCATCAATCAGTTGTAAAAACAAACCCAAATCCCAGACAATTACCCCATGACAGTTGGAGGGCAGATTCTGCACTATCAACAATAGTTATATTTTCTTTTTTGTTGCCTAACTAACCATAACTGTAAGCCGCATCGAAAGCCCAAGCCAGCCAACCAACTGTAACTAAATGAGCTTTACTAACTCCAATAATTGCCATGGCAATCATACGTGCCCAACACTTTTTGGTCAACTCATGATGCTCTTCTGGCATCTTTTGTAACGCGTCATTAGCAAACACACAATTGCAAGTGTAGAAGTGGAGAGAAGGGAAGTGGACTTATCTGATGATTATATTGTGCGCCTCAGTTTATATGGTAAAGCGATATGATTGCATGATGACATGACATGCCGACAAAAAAAAAAGTAATATAAAAAAGTCTGCCACCGGGAAATTGACAGCACGCCACCAAAGGGGAGCCTGAAATTCGAGTATCAAGCAAAACGCGCCGCATAAAAGTGGCTTTGTGTGGGGTTAGGGTAACCCGGGCTAATTTTAGTCAAACGAAAAGAAAAATAATTCTTAAGGTAATCAATAGGTTCTCGGTGACCAGACAACGGAAGAAGATTGGGACTGGTTCAAAGTCCAAAGGATGGATTAATCATAAATATTATTACATACCCATATAAATGTTGCACAACCACGACCCTTCCGCCAGTCCTGGCACACGGGACACATAAATCCACACAATGGCAAGGTGCAAATTGTTCGTACCGGAATTAGTGAATAGAAACTAACTAAACAATACCACACACTCAAGCACTCTCTGGCAGAGTTTCCTTTATTTGTCAAATGAATGAATACTGTGCAATTGCTGGTTCCAGGACACAAGTAATTAGAACCATCAACGATGCCCGCAGAGAACTGAAAGTCCCTTTAACTTTAATTTAAATGCACTTTTTTTCTTCTGTATTTTTCCACTCGCGTTATCCTCGCCAAGGCTGGGAAGGAGGTTGAGGAGGACAGGAGTCTCAAATATAGGAACAAATCCGGACCGGCACTCGATGTGACCTGCTCCGTCACCGAATCACAACTGTGCCTGCACAGCGTTGAAGCGTCAAGCAGAAACAACGAGCTGCTCGTGGAGCAGAAGTTGTCGTTTGTCTACTTCGTTCGGCTTCGGAGGAGCCGCTGCCTCTTTTACTCACAAGGGGGGAGGAGTCGGTTCTTGTGGGCTTTTGTTTTGATTCTTTTTGGCTTGGCTTTGCTTTGTCGGCGCCGTCAACGTCATCGACATCCAAGTCCATGTCCCGCCTTGCTATGCGGAGGTGTTTGAGTGTTCCACTGTTTGTATTTGTTTTTCATTTTTGTATTTTTAGTGCACTGCTAGAATCTGTTGTTAGTCGACGTCGTCGTCTGGCATTACTTTTTGTGTTACCGTCGTGTTGGCTTGTAAATACTCCGGAGTGAAGTGTGAAGGAGGTAGCACTCTTTATGTCAAAGATGGTTAATTTGTTGTGTTTTTAAGTGGTTGATTGGGTTCTAGAGCGCAGCCGATGAAAATGATGCTGCCTGAACTTGGCTCACATAGTAGAGTTGAGTTTGATAGGTCCCTCGGATTGTAAATTTCTGGCAAAGTGTAAGTGTGTTGAATTTAAAGTCCTATTTAAGTATTTTTTAAGGAATCTGTGAGTCGGGTTTTGAAGCGTTTTTTTATATCCTTTTATACCACATGAAGTTTATATATATTCTTGATCAGCATGGCGATCTGAGTTGATAAAGTCATGTCCGTCTGTTTCTTTGCTATCTCCTCCTTCAGTTTTAAAGCAGTCCCCCGAGCATACTCGCCAATTCACACCAAATGCTTGCCGAAGTCATGGATCCCTGTGTGTAAGACAGGGACACACTCACACCTCGCGATCTTTCCTTGGGGAACCTTGTTTCAAAGCAATCTAAACCAAATTTTGCACGAAGTCTTTAGGGTACCCTACACATTTGTCGGAACCGGCTGGATCGGATGACTATAGCATATAGCTGCCATAGAAAAGATCGGTCGAAAAACTACACCGAAAAAAAGTCGAGATATTTTCAATCCTTTTAATCTTAGAGTAAGCCCGGCTTGATAATTCAATCTCGACTTCCAGGACATTCTAAACAATTGAATCTTATAAGGATTGACCCATGTCTTTCAAACTTGTATCACTCTAAATGTGCTTACTTCAATCCCTTCAATTCCCCATTCCATTCGTGTTCAGTGCACATGGTCGTGGGTTCAAATCCCAGTTGAGCACAAAATCGATTTATATATCTTTGCTTTTTCAGAAGTCTTAAATAAACCAAGTTTGAAGTTGATAAGGATGTTCTATGGGATGTGGCCTGGCGGTGGAAAGGAAGAAGAGTTGTCTTGCCTCAAATAAAAAGTTCTACGTGCCAAAAATGATACAGCTTTGGGATTAAATTGTGCTCTAATTTTTTGCTCTTCAATTTCTTGCTAGTTCAATCTCTTAGGGCCGTTTTCTCATGTTGCTGTTTTTGCAAATCTAGGTGGATTTGCTGCATTTGCTTTGCTCATGTTCAAGGTTAGCTATCTAAATGGATTTCGTTGCCATTTACTTCATCCTCATTGATTTCAAAACCATGTACAATGTACATTGTACATGCTTAGCCAAATAATGTATTTTTATCAGAGCTCGCAAATAACTGTTGACCGTTTTTTTTGTCCAAAAATAACTGTTATATACGAACCCTTTGAGCAAAGAGTCAGAGAGGAATTGTTATCCTCGTCTCTTGAATTATATCGGTCTGCGCTCAGAGAACAACCAATTTTATTGTTGCCCTTTTGCTCTGCTCATTCGCAGAGCGTTTGAACGCGAGCGAAGAAAATAAAAGTCATTTGCAGTTGTATGCGTGTGTGTGCGAATGGGGCGTTCGTTTGGTCTTCTGAGTTACACAAGCCGCATACATACAAACAAAAAGAGCGTTTACGTTGAGCCTTTCATTTTTTGCTCATCTGCTGACTGTTAATGTGCGAGCGCTCACTCGGATCGCTCTCTGTATGTTGTTATTGAATGAGCACAACTAGAATAGCTCAACAGATCCGCATACTAATTCCCCGAGTTCATTTCTTAAGCTAAGTTCACACAGGCAAATAATTTGCCCAAATTTTGATTAAATTAGCCATGATTGAAGATTTTATAGGATATAAAACTAAAACTAAAACAAGAAGTCGGTCAAGCCCGACTATAATATACTCTGTACCTAGAGTAGGAGCTGTATGCAGTGCTGCTGCTGCGCTCATCTCTAAGTTTCTCTCTCTCTCTCCCTCTTTTACTCTCTCTCACTCTCTCGCTCTCTCGCTCTCTCTCTCTCTCTCTCTCTCTCTCTCTCTCTCCCTCTCTCTCTCTATGCTCATAACTTGAGAACCGCTCATCCGACCTTTATCATATTTTCGGCAAATTGATACATATTGCTAATGACAAACTATCTCTAGAAGGTAAGAATCATCTATCTAGAAAACTGTGGGAGATATTAATTTTTTTTTTTCAAAATTGCGGGAGCGGGAGGAGGCGTGGCAAAAACTGAAAATAAACTTGATCTGCGGAAGTATAAGAAACATTTTTCCCCATACATGTCAAACCTCTATCTTTACCATCTCTGAGATCTGTTTGTTCGGACAAACGAACCGACAGACGAAAGGACAGACGGACCTGGCTATATGAACTCGTCTATATGAACTCGTCTGATCAAAAATATGTATACTTTATAGGGTCGGAAATGATTCCTTCTCCCTGTTACATACTTTTGCACAAACTTATTACTTTATGTACCTTCGGACAGAGTAATAAAGTTGAAAACTCTCGAATTTATTGAAGCGGCACCAAAAGCATGCCCAATTTTGCCTAAATTTGTCCAAATTAGTTGTCAGTGTGAACTTAGCTTTAGACCTATTGCTCAATCTTCCATCATAGTATCAAGTCGTTCCAAAAGAAAAACCTTCTTCTCCTCTGTGAAATGCATGCTTTATTTTTTAAAATTGGCGCGCAATAAATAAAACAACAACTCACTATTAGTGCTTTTCCAGCGCTCCCGGTGTGACCGTGGCGCATATGCCCAAATTTAAAATCAATGTACAAGAGAGACAACCGATTGCACAAAAATCACCTAGTTCAAAAACGAACATGAAAACGACCCTAGTGGATTACCCCAAAGAAATGAAATTGAGCAAAAACAGCAAACTTTATTTCTTACAGAAAACGGCCCTTCCAGAAAATTATTTCGCCACTCATAAGTAAAAATGCCATAGACTCAGATTGTTACCATAAAAATTTCTTCATAACACGATAAAATTGCTTTCGTGGTTCTAACGGCCTTTACGAGCTGCAAAGGTAAATAAACTTCGGTCGAGCCAAAGTTACCTTTTCTGTATTTTTATTGAACAAAATTTTAAATTTTAATTTCGAAGTCGGATGCTCTGAAATTTTGCCAAGTTCGAACCAAACCTTAGCCGGAGCAAATTATCAGGCATGTTCTCAATTCCAGTACTTTTTGAAAACTTTATCGAACGCAATTCCTTCGGTTTCGTTTTTATGTTCTCAATTCTGAATGCAATTGCTTTTGTTTTACTTTTAACAAACCACCGCTACAAGCGAGAATGGCACTAGATACACAAGAGAGAAGCCACAAGCCCAAGCGAAACGATCGAAAATGGAACAGTCGAAGATGAGAGAGGCAGACTTTTAGGTTTCACTTTTCGGTTTGGCTGGGCAATGCCAAATTCTGGATACATTAAACAAAAAAATTCTTTGCAAAATTTGTTTGCTTTTTTTTTTTTTTTTTTTCAATAGGTCAAAGGCGTAAAAATGCTAATCAAATTTCTAACTAAAATTTCTAAATGGCTCACAGTTTCCGTTTAATTAAGGAAAATAAAACAAACTTGATCGGGGTACGTTCTAGCACCATGTTTGAGTCCCTAATCTTAAAGTCGCTAGATTGACGCTTCCATTCCACCGACAAAAAATATATTACTTTTCAAACCGAAAACTGTTTCGTTTTTGGTATTGCGAGAACATGAATCAATTCCACTTTACTTTTTAATGGGTAAAAGGAGCCGTGGAAGTGGAATTGAGAACATGCCTGTATATTTTTTATTCGAACCTGAATCGCAGACCAGGCTAGGATCAAAAAATCGCTCCAGAAATCGCAATTGACTTGCTTCAAAGTGTATTACAACAACAAGTGCAGTGTCGCTTAAGCGGTGTTAAGCGATTGTCCGCATTGCGATTCATATAGGAAATCACAGTGGAATAGAGCGAGACGGACATATTCCCAAATTCACTCAGAGAGCGTAAGTAGGACTAATTTCTGTCAAAAACGGAGTAAACTGCGGAACCGTTCAGTCTATATATTCTAAATTTATGTTTGTTCATAACTATTAAAATAAGGCACACACACACACACCATAAAGCAGGATGGTCGACTGTACAACTGTTTCAAGAACCTCCCGGTTTTATCATCAGCAGGCTTTTCCTACTTTTTGCAAGTCGGCAGATGCAATCCTATGGCTATTTGTGAATTCCAAAAGCAGCACAAGTGCTAAAACTGACAACAACAGACAACTCCAAATTGGAAAAAGCCTTTGTGTATGTGTGCACCCATTTTGGCCTTTCTGTATAAGTGGGAAAAATTCACTCCCCTCAGTGAACACACTTGGTATAAGTTAATCATTAGTGTGTCTTCCAACAATCTTTCGTTATTACTGACTCTATCGCTGGATAAATATGTTTTATGAGTTGTTGTTATGAGTAGAAAAAGGGCCCTAAACTGATACTTCAGTTGCAGTAACAGCTAACACAACAAATGCGACATTGTTAAGTTCTTTACAATGATAGTTTTTCCAAAACTTTAAATCTTAAAGATTTCTTTTTATGTTGCTCAGAATATAAAGATGGCGAATAATCATAATTTCTTTTATTAACCATTCTTAAAGTTTTTCTTTATTTATCCAGAATGTTTTTTTGCAAGCTGCTTTTATTCCAAGGTTTAAAAATATTGAAGAAACCTAACGAGAAGGCTGATCTGGCGTTAAGGAATGCTAAAATTGAAAACAAAAAAGTTTTCCTCACAAAGACCCATTTTCCGACCGATGATTCCTATGACAGCTAAGGTCATACGACTTTGACCAAATCTGTATGAAAGCATAATGTGTTAAAAGCAGGTAGTGAACAAAGACCCATTTAACCTGTTGCACTGCTCTTCTTCTTGAAGATTTCTGTTATTTAATCTTCTAGGTTTATAGCTTTTGATTTGCATATTTGTTACCTGTAGTTAAGTTCTTTCACATTATTGTGTTTGATTACCCTGGAAATTAATCTACGAACTTTGGTGGCGCCTGCTCTTGTTTACTACGTTTTAGCTCGCGACACTCGAGAGTGCGCTTTTGGTTCTCCTTGACTACTACAAGCATTTACCAGCTCAGTTGAGCAATTAACTTTTAAAAACGCCTACAAATAAAAATCACAAGTTGCAAAAGGGATAAACCAAAACATAAACGAGGTTGCAACTCAAGTGTCTGGAGAGCCGTTCTGCCCCTAAGTGGGATGCGGAGGAACACGGCGTGCACAAGACAAAGAAGTGAAGCATAAAGTAAATGTTAGTCGTTCCACTGAGTAGCAAAAGAAGGGGAAGGAGAAGGTCGTTGTTTATTGATTGCGAAGGAAGACAAAAGGGAAAATACAAAAAAAGCGCAAAAGAAAAGAGCATCCGAGAATTGGCACAGGCCCCTTGAAAAAGTTGTTAAGCCCACGCAAATGCGACTGCGACGCCGACTACGATGATGATGATGATGACGACGAAGGCGACCCCAAAGTGCAAGTGAAGGCATTAACAAAAAACAAAAAGAAAGAGCTAATTTGGTTTGAAAGAATATAAAATGCAATATCTGTTGGTGGGATGACGGATTGCGCTTAATTGTTAAAACTTTGTTAAGCCTAAAAATAAAGCTGGTAATTATTTAGAGTACAACTTTTAACTAATGTAGGGTAGCTAGAGTTGGGTCATTATAAGTAGCGTCCCATAGCACTAATGTCCTGGAGTAGAATTGAATTTTACGTTTTTTAAAATTCGTGGAAATAAATCGGGAAGAGCTCTTATAATTCTGTTTTTGAGATTCTTACACTCATTGAAAATGGGTACAAGGGGATCATGAAGTTGTGCATATGTATGTAACAGGGAGAAGGAAACATTTTTGACCCTATAAAGTATATTTGATCGCATCAACAGCCGAGTCGATTTTAGCCGTCCGTCTGTCTGTCCGTCTGTCCGTCCGTCTGTCAGTGAACGCGTCGATCTCAGAGATGGTAAAAGATAGAGGTTTGACATGTATGGGACAAATGCTTGTTTTATCTGTACGCAGATCAGTTTGTTTCAAATTTCATCCACGCCCCTCCCGCCCCAGCAATTTGGAAAAAACGTTATATCTCCCACAGTTTTGAAGATAGACGATTCGAGATAGTTAGTATTTAGCAAAATAACCGATTTGCCGAAGAAATGATAAACGGATGAACGGTTCAGAAGTTATGAGCAAAAATGCGAACCAAGCCCCCCAGCTACCACCCCACCCACCCCCAAAAAATGTTGCATATTTTTCTTATACTTTTCCATAAGGAAAGCAGGAGCACAGTTAAACATGTTTTTTCATGAGTAACGGGTTTATCGAAGTCGGTTAAAGCCGACTTTAACTTTACGCTCTCGTTGTCATTTGTACAGGTATATTGAAGTCGGGCTACTCGACTGCAACGGTCTTACTTGTTGTATTTGGTTGTACTACATTATAAAAAATACAAAATTAAAATTTGTGAATGCGAGTTCTTTTCAAAAGTTCTCGGGATCCAAAGTAGCCTCTTCCAAAAAAGATGTGTCGATGGTTCCCACGCTCTGGAGTAAGAATTATCAGAAAGCAAAACGGACGATGAAGTTGGTGGCATGAATGCCTTTATTGTCCGTACTAGAACTGTGAAAATAAAATTGAATTTAAAAATTGGTGGTCTTATACAACAAAATCTATTTTTGACCATTTTTTGTGTGCAGTTCAGTGTACAAAAATAGTAAACATTTTTTCTTAAAGATTGAGGCAGGGACGATAGCTATGTTAATTATGCGTCAAAGCCCTACAAAATCGGGTCGGTAGAACTTGAGAAAACGTGGGCACCAGTTTGAAAACGTGGTTTCGAAAAAAACGCGTTCAAAGTTTGAAGAAATGTGAAAATTACTTGTATTTGCGAAGACTCCGAAAGTATTTCGAATTTCAGAAAATCCTCGGGCTTATTATTTTTGAATATCTTAAGCTAAAAATAAAAGAATTAAAAAAATTCTTAGAATCGGAAGAAGGCGTTATTATAAGACTTAATAATTAAACCAGAGAAAGGATCCTCTAAGTAACAAGTCGTTGTAGCAGTACATGGTACTTTTTGAAAGACATCATTGGAAGGTGAAATAAATTCGATCACAACTTTAATTAGAGGATTCCGGCGAAAAGTTCGTATTTGATTTCAATTAAAGTAATTTCATAATTGGTCTTAGGGTTGGCAAGTTAATTTTCATAACTGGCGCTAAAATATTTATAAATGTTGGATTTTATTATTTCAATTGAAATATAATTTAAGAAACTTCATAACACAATTTGCTTATGTTTTAAACAAATAAGGCTGCCTTCACTGCATTTCCCATGTTCCATGAAATCTATGAATTTGATAAGCTATTCCAATTTTGCAACATACAAAAAGTAGGACTATCTAGAATATCATGTCTTATGTGTCGAACAGTGTGAAGGCAGCCTAATACAATTCAAAAATTTAATTTAAACATCAAATTCACTCATAACTAGAAAATAGAACTTCTGATATTCGAACAAATTGCATTCCATTCCAACATGTTCCTTGAGTACTTTTCCACCTCGATAAAGTCAAAGAAGTTGATAGTATTTTATCTACTTATCTCCGACCACATAAAGTATATATATTCCTGATGAGCATGACGAGCTGAGTTGATATAACCATGTCCGTCTCTCCGTCCGTCTGTTTCTATGCTATCTCCTCCGTCAGTTTTAGAGCCATTCACACCAAAAAAATAAAATTAAGTCTTATACAAATACGCTGCACATTTATCGGAACCGGCCGGATCGGATGACCATAGCATATAGCTGCCATTGGAACGATCGGTTAAAAAAGTAGTTTTAGTAGGAAAAACTATTTTGTTTTCAATGCTATCGCTCCCAACCCTCGTAGTTATAAGATTTCTATGATTGCACATAATTTCACCGAGACTTATTAAAATCGGACAACTATATAGTATAGCTGCCATACAAAAGAGAGGTCTGAAAAAAGTCTTAGTTAGAAAAACTTTTTTGTTTTCAATGCTATCGCTCCCAAACTTTCTATAGATCAATATTATATACCACACACGATCTGTAAGTTTGATCCAGATCGGAAGACTATAGCGTATAGCTGCCATAGGAACAATCGGTCGAAAAACTAGTTTTAGTGAGAAAAACTTTTTTGTTTTCAATGCTATCGCTCCCAACCCTCGTATTTATAAGTTTTCTATGATTTCACATAATTTCACAGAGACTTATCAAAATCGGACAACTATATAGTATAGCTGCCATACAAAAGATAGGTCTGAAAAAAGTCTTAGTTAGAAAAACTTTTTTGTTTTCAATGTTATCGCTCCGAAACTTTGTATAGATCAATAATTTATACTACCACACAATTCTGTCAAGTTTGATTCAAATCGGATGACTATAGCATATAGCTGCCATAGGAACGATCGGTCCAAAAAGTAGTTCTAGTGAGAAAAACTTTTTTGGTTTTAATGGTAGCGTCGTTATACTTTCCAGATATGAATGTTATATGTTTCAACACAATTTTGGACAATTTGATCAAAATCGGATGAATATATCGTATAGCTTTATAACAAACTGGCAGCATATATCATGCTCCAAGGGTATATTAACTTTGGTCGAGCCGAAGTTAGCTTTCTCTATTTTTAAATTACATATTTTCTTTTACCTTTATATTAGTAGTACATACAATAACATGCAATACAATACATACAATAACATAGTTTGGAAAATCCTTTTAATAGTTAATAATTAATCTTAGACTGCGTTCAACGTCTTCATATTCAAAACATCCTCATAGATGAGTAGCACGTAAATTTTTTTTTTGCTCCGATTGACATTTTTCCGGCTAAGAAGAGTATTCCATGTGCTTCCTATCGCTGCTCGGGTGTCTTTTGGCTTCAGTTCAGCGTGTCTGTTAAACTGCATTTTACCAGTGAGAGTCTGTTTAACACCTTGATTCGTCGCGATATTCTTCCGATAATGCGAATCCATCCCATACCGTAGTAGTTTTGCCACTGTACAGACCTCTCAAGATATAGATCATTTTTGCCGATATACCCTTGTTTGTCAACTTATAAAGAAGTTGTTCTCTATTTATTGTATCGAATGCTGCTCGGAAATCTATAAAAAACATGTACATCTATAAAAATGGTATAGAGAAAATCATAATTTGACTTTTAATTCAAAAAATCTTGAAATCATATGACAATTTCTACTGACTTAAATTTAGTTCCAAAAAAATAATGGCCGACATTTTTTTCGGCATAATGTCTGTTTTTATTTCGGAAAAAGCGGACAAAGATTGAATTTTCCAGCTTATGTCTGAGATTAAAAAGATTGAATTTGTCCTGACGAATTTGCTTGGACCTACGACTCTGTGAGCGTTTGTTATCCTATTTATTCAGTGTTTGACTTCAATAAACTTAGGGTTAACAAACCGTAAATAAAATGGCAATGTTTAATGATATTAATACTTATTATTTAAAGCTTATGCAGGCTGTGTTTAAACAAGTGAAAAAGTTTCGTCCACATAGGTTAACAACCGGGAAAAAATTACAATCTACTATAAAAATGAATGTTTTTATTTTCATATCTAACCAAGCTCATCAAGCTTACTTAAACCCAATGACTATAAGATAGTTTAAGAAGTTGTAAACATAAGAAAGCCCGGGATGTAATTCATATATTTACAGGCTTCAAGAAATGTAGACCTAGGTTAAAATTTGGGTTGGATATGGGCATCCAAGATTTTCAATTTTTTGTCAATGCTATGGGCGATCCGAAGTGAATATGTTGAAGAAAATCTCGAAATGGATTCTTAAAATACGGTCTTAAAAGAATCCGTTAAGACTTCTTTTAAATTAAACTTAGCTTCTAGGCTTATATTTGCTCTGCGTCATTATCGTTGTCATTGTCAAATATCAAATATAGATATTGTTCTCCTAATATAGGACATTATATTCCTGCATTGACTTGACATACCCAGTCACCATACCCTTCTATCCAATGGTAGGCGAATGCGCGTGACTTCTGGTTAAGTAAACGATGCAAAACGTTGTTCAAGTATCTTAAGATGGCAGATGTGCCCCAAATGTGCTGCACTAGCTGCTGCTGGAAAGACTCATTGAATCGAGAATCACAACGCTGCCAAATCAACTTGGCCATGTTTCAGCATCATCAACATTTCCATTTCCCTTCCACTCCCTCTCTTTCAGGTCAATTGCTTGCGAATCCTACTTTGAATTGGCACTCAAGCGAAGGTAACGGTAGAAAAGTCAGTTGTCCGTTGAGTGCGTGCCGAGTTTGTCAAATTGCCAGACCCAGGTTCCAGGTTCCAGCAGTGGCCGTTCGCCAGTTCCCAGCCGCATCCAATCGTTGACAAAAGCCATCCAAAGCAGGCCGCAGACAACAACCAGCGCCGCATTTGTAATGAAAATTCCTGCATTGAAATCTCGTTTGTTTCGTTTAGTTTCAGTTTTCATTTTGTTGGTGTGTTTTTTAGTTTTTGCGGTTTCGTTTTTCCTACTGCAAGTGACATTGTTGCTGTTGTTTGTTGTTGTAACTGTTGCGGTTCCGTCGGCATCATCATCATCATCATCATCAGCAGCAGCAGCAACAGCTCCTCCATACACGAGTCAATGAACCGCTTTGCCAAGCATTTTGCAGCTCTATTGGCCATTTTATGCTTTTATGCACTTGACCAGCGGTTACCCCCAAGCACAGAATGGGGGAGTGTTAAGCATTAGCATATCACAATTTTAAGCCCCCACAGTTTTGGGGTTTATCAATTGCTAAAATAACTCAACAGAGTTTTCTAAGCTTTCAAATGATTTTGATTTTTTATGTGAAGTGAGCTGAGATGCATTTTGTCAACTACCAATTGCTTATATAGACTACTGTCAGATCTAGAGGGCCAGGTAGAATATTTCTGCCATCAAGGTCATGAAGACAGCTATTCACATTGATTACCTTGAAAATACTGAAATAATCCCTGGCGAACTGAGTTGTTGGACACATTTAAATTTTATTTGAAGCCAAAGTGTAGCTTAGTCTTCGGATTTGGTAACTACTTTTTCGAACCTGAATAAAAGGCTCGGGTAAGAGGTTTCGTTTGAATGAATGGGTCATCACTGAAACAAAAGATTTTGAACCAAATGTTTCAAGCTAAGACAGTCTCCGAAATTTAATTCAAGCCACCTATATTTTGTTCAGAAAAATATGTATAAAACAGTTAAACAATTTTTTTTGGCAAAAAATGTTTAAACATTTAATTTTAAAGGTAATTCAACAATATCCAATATATTAATTAAAATAAAAGCATATTTTTCTAAACTATTTAAAAAATTCCATATGTACTACAAAAATTAAATCAAAGCCAGTCCTTAAAAAAAAAAGGGGAAAAAATAAGGATAAAACCAAATAAATTAATAATGGATCTAGCCTCCAGACTTATTTATAAGCTCAAAAAAGCGGGTAGGCATCGACCTAAGCATGATTTGGAACTCTGAACCCGGTATTTTGCACCATTTCTCGGTAAAGTCCTGATTCCAGATGACATAAAAAACAATTTTTATGTGAAGTTCACATGAATAGAAACACTTTTTAACTGTTAAAAATTTGAATGCTATAGCAAAGCATCTTTTTGTTTTTGCCGAAAGAAAAATTTATGTCACTGGAATCAGCCTTAAGAGCTTTTCGAGTTTCCCCACACTTTTTCAATAGTATTCATGTCCGGAATGGTCGTTCAAAAAACTTGGTTTTCTTATCACCATTGACGACTGGCCCTTGACATACATGACAGCATTGTGTTGCTGAAAGATGGCATCCGGTTCCGGCTCATGGTCCAATAAGTCTACTAAGACTTCTTCGAATAAGTTTAAAAAACCTTCTGAATTCACGCGACCAGTATTCTTGCATATCGGGGTCCGATTGCCCCACACAAAGCCGCCACCAAAGTTTCGGAAGGTCAAAATGCGCTCAGACGGCTTAATTTCATGCCAGTAGTAATAAAACCCATTTGGCCCCACGAAATTAAACTTTTTTACGTCCGAGAATACCATATTATACCATTCCTCCCTGACAGACAAGTGAAGTTCGTAAAATCCATTCTGGCCTGCTTATGGAATGCCGTCAATGCAAGACAAAGCTTAATTTCTTAAGCTTTTTTCAAAAAGTCACTGTCTTTAAAGCATGCGAGCAGTCCTACGAGTCACAGTCTGTTGTTGTTGCACACTTCGAAGCAAGGAACTTGCGACACAATATTTTATGCGTCTTATAAGTCTCGGAGCAATGGGAGCAAAGGCGTGCCCACAGCTGTTTTATAGCATTGAACCGACCGTCCAACACATAGAAAAATTTTAAAAATTTGAAGTATAGGGTGGTCCATCTAGTGTTAGGAATATGAACTATTCATAATTTCACTTTAAAAACGTCAAATGTCATTCGGAAAGCGACTAATATTTTGTAAAAACTTTGACATTTACGAAATGGGTCGCTATTCGCATGAAGAAAGTTGGGAAACATTAAAAACATATTTCCTAAGTGGTGAGTCTTCGACACAAACTGTGCGAAATTTAAAAAAAAATTTAAACAAAAAAATGTTCGGAAAACTCAATTTGTGGATCAATTTGTGAAGTGAGTTCGTGAAACTGGATCTGGAACACTCGACCGAAAACATTGCTGCCGTTGCTGAAAGTGTGCGTGAACAACCATCGACGTCAACTCGCCATCGATTTCAACAATTGGACATTCCGCGCACTTCTTTGATGCGATTTTCGCATAAAGTCCTTGCCATGAAGCCGTACAAAGTTCGATTGGTGCAGCGGCTAAAGCCAATTGACTGAAATTTTGCGGAAGATCGTTTGGCCGAAGATGGTGAATTTTACCGAAAAATCATCCTTTCGGATGAAGCACATTTCCACCTCGGTGATTAGGTTAATAAACAAAATTGTCACATCAGGGGCACAGAAAATCCGCATTTCGTCGTCGAGACGTGTTACTGTTTGGTGCTGATTTTGGTTTACTTAAAACAGCCAGTATTTTTGCCACTTTCCAACTGTCTGGAAAAACCGCGGTAGTCAGTCCAGTATTTGATATGTGGGTATTTGAGGAAGAAAGCCAGAACTCCAAACATTGGACAATTGATTACACTAGTTTACAGCCAAAAAGACCCATTTCTACTGAAATTTTTTTTTTGGTGTAGTTTGGAATGGTGATCTCAAAAATCAATTTCAAAAATTTTTTTCATGGCTCCTTTTTTTGAAATATGAATTTTTTCACTTTTTCGGTAGAGTGCTCTTACATTTTAAGCCATATCTGACTTCATAATTGTCAGATAGTGTCAAGTAAGATATGAATCGAAAGGCAATTGAACTGCCAGTAATTGCGCTGAACATTGTTTTTATATCGGCCTAGTAGTTTGGATCAAGGCTGCAAACCTCTAAAATTTTGCAGAAGGTTCGGTCCGGGGGTTCGAACCCGTTGTAAAGTCTAAGGTTCGGTTCGCGGACCGGTTCCTTAAACCCCTGAACCTAAGGTTCTGGTTCGAACCTCGGTTCGCTTGAACATAAAAAGATAGTTTCCATTTATTAATACTTTTTGTTTAAAATAATATTTTTATTCCAATAAAGCAATTCTAAATATTAAATTCATTAGCTGACAAATGCAACATTTAAGAGCTGCTTAGTTTAAGTTAATGAGCATTATATCTTCAAGGAGCTCTTCATCTATACTAGCTCTTAGATCAGAAAGAACAAACTTAAGTGTTGAAAAGGCTCGTTCAACTGATACCTGAGTTGCTGGAACTAGCAAGTATAGTCAAAGCAATATTTCTTAAGTCCTCATTTTTTGAGCTTTCCAAAATTTTAAGACATTTATCGATGTATGTTCTCTTGGACAATTTTCGAATGAATCTATAACTTCATTTACAGACTTTATATTTGATATTTGATTATTGCTTTCTATTTGTTTCATAAATTTCTCTTCTTCGCAATCAGACGTTGAGTCATTTAAAGTTGAATTTTGAAAACTCTCATTAAGAAATTCTTTTGGCGCTTAAGCATGTCTGCAATGTGCTGCTTTGCTCTGAAGTTAACAAAGTTTGAAATCTCGGGTCTAAGAACACTGCAGCCAATATTGGTACTGAACTCATAATAGAAGAACGTTTATCGAGACACTTAGATAGCAATAAAGAATGTTTGCTGAAGATTTTAGAACAATTGCTCGACATGAAAACCAAGCGTAATAAAAATCACTTGGCATTTTCTCTTTCTAGCTTTAAGGAAGTTTTATAAATTGGCTGCAGAAATTATATATATTTTCAACTACGTTCCATTCAGAAGTTTTTAGGTGGAGCTCCTTCAAAGAACTCTGAATTTTTATTAGCGCTCGCACATTTTAAGGTTGAGTTCCATCGCGTTACACAGTCTAGCACTGGTGTTTTCAATTTTTCTATATGCAATAGATTTAAAATAGTGTGAGTACGGAGTTTCTTACAAAGTGTGCGAACTCTACTAATGTCAAACTGAACGTCCCAAAAAAATCGTTAACTACTAAATTTAACGTTTGTGCCTTAACACAACGATTTAATTATAGACTCCCTCCATGGAATTTATTGAGTGCTTCGTCATCGTACCAAAAGAAATGGTTTTGATTCACATAAGCGTCTTCATCAACATTGCATTCGATATAGTCGCATTCCTTTCCCCTATGCAGTTGTCATTTAAAGTTCGCCTGCTCGAACCATATTTGCTCCATTATCCACGGTGATATAAATCTGGCCTAGAGAAATGTCGTAGGATTGGAGAACTTCTTGAATGATAGCACTCAGATTAAGACTCGTATGCTGGACGTGGACCTCTTTCATAGCCAGCGTGTAAGTGCGAATTTCTTCATCTTTGTGAATCTGACAGTTAATGCAATTGGCGCGATCAAACGACTTAAACTTTAATTGATATCAAAGCTGAAATAATTTCGTAAAAACATATTTTTAATTTAATTAATATATTTCTGCAAATACATATTAATATTTATGTGAAACCAGGTTTGTACATAGATAGGTATGTAATTTCTTGCATAATTTAAATTAAACAATTTAAAAGAAATGTATATGCCATACATACATATATATGCCAAAGACATTGTATCTCAATAAAAAGTGTGGTACATACACACACAAATAATGCACAATCTGCCAACTTATATGTTGTACTCACCGATTTTTAGAATTCCACTAATAATTTCATTGCCGGATGGTTGAAGCCTTTGATTTCTAGGGCTTCGAATATTTGGCGATTTATGGAAATTGGCTTTCAAACGCATTACATATCGGCTCAAGAATTTTCTTGAAGCCAGAGAACAACTAAAAAGAATTTTTAGGGGCCATTTATTTTTAATGACCATTTCTATACGCGTCCGCATCGCTGGTCTTACATAATTTTAGTTTCGCAGATGCTTGTTCTATCTGTGAAGAATTTATTCATTGTTGGCTGTTGATCAATTTTCTTCTGCCGCATTTTTTTTTTTTATTTTCAATTTCTTCGGCCTATTTTTTATGATGCGCTGAATGTGCCAGACGAGTTGGTCCCGTGACGTCCCGTCATTCCAAATCCATTCATTACACACACTTTTGTCGTCGCCTTTTTATATATTTATAATGTTCAAAAAACTGTAGTTCCGGCCATGTTGCGCAGGTAAGCAATTGAGCTTTAAATGGCGTGTCTGTCCATTAATCACCAAATAAGACGAATTCGAACAGCACAACAATGATTGAAAAGGCAAAGGCACATCTTTGTCTCTTTTCTTCTTATTATTTTTATCATGGCGACGCGTCGGTGCGACTCGTCGCTGCACAGTTAATCACCAAAGCAATGCATAGGAATGTGCCCGTACCGGACGAGACACTCAAAGAAAAACAGAAAAATGGTGCTGTGCCGACTACTAAATGTGCATATATTATGTATGTACAATGTACGTGTACAGCTGTGTTAACTTTGAGAATATATGCTGAAGTTAAAAACGTTTTGCATCTATTTGTATGTACTTACATATTTGGTTATAGCGAAAACCGCGGGTTTTGCGCCAAATCATGCACTCATACATACATATAAACGAAGAAAGGACGCTTACGCATGTTGTCCGTGTAAGGCGCGTAAATCAATTTGGGCAGGGGCGCCCAGCGCGTCAGAACTAATACAAAATGCGCCTAAATATATTTAAAGCAGTAACAACAAAACGAGAGAAAGAGAAACGATTTCTGTTTGTGTGTGTGTGAAGTGGTCGTTGGCATAACAATTTGTTGTTGCATTCGAGTTTGCGAGACATCAGGAAAGTGGCAGCAGCAAAACACAAATTACGCATATGAATTTGTTTTTGCTTTTTGTTGGCTTATGGCATGCGTAAAGTCTATACGCGCAGGCCATTCCTTTGCGTACTACAACAACACACATGCGTGCATTGCAGACCCCCAATGGGCACCCCTGATTTAGTGTTTTAATCGGCCCTTCGTTATAAATATGTGTAAATATGTAGTGTAAGTGTGTTTGTATTTTGA